>PVKY010008932.1:0-13681 GCA_004027775.1 Bradypus variegatus
TATGAGAATGTAAATTGTTACAAACTTTCTTGAGGACCATTTGACAAGGACCTTCAAAACATTCATTTCCTTTGCCCTAGTACATTTCACTTCTGGGAATCAGGAGCAGGAAGAAATGCTTCAGCTGCTCCCCCCAGGCCGGATGTTGTCTGCCCAACCTCTTTATGACTCCCCACTGCCCCCCAAAAAGTAGCCATATGCAGGATCAGCTGATTTTATTCATCAGCTGATGTTTATTGACAAACAGGCTCATAGCAGGTTAAAGACCAGGGTGCTGATGCAATGCTGTCTCAGGTACTCCTCCTCCTATCACCTGGGCCAGGCTAGTGGGCACACCTGAGCATCTGCACTCAAGCTTTAGGTTCCAGAAGGACAGAGGCAGTAGTTGGCCCCACTGGAGCCTCAAGCCTAAGCCACACACCTCATCTCAGCCTTTGACCAGGGTTCCAATTTGGGGGCACTGGGTATTCACATAGCTCCAAATCTGCTGTTCTGCCTTGTGTATCACTTCTTTAAAACTGCCAAGGCAGGTGCTCGGTGACCAGAAGGGCTGGATTTTGGCTTCCTGAATTCCTGGCAGTGATGATACCATCCAAAGTTCATCTTAATTCCTTTATTTATTTATTTTTTTGAAAAATAACCTATGTATATTAAAGCCTATATGTGTATTTTTAAAATTATACAACTTGATAGTTCTTTACTTCTGTAAAATGTAATGTATCACCACCAGGTACTCCACCAAGATCAAGATAAAGGAATAGCTCCAGCACCCTATAAGCTTCTGTCGTGTACCCTTCCAGGCTACATCTCCCCAGAGGTAGCCATCATTCTGAATTTAATAAATATTGATTCATTTTGTCTGCTCTTGAACTTCATGTAAGTGGGATCACACTATATGTATTTTTTCCTGCTTTTTCACTCAGTGTAATACCTGTGAGGTTCATCTATATGGGGGCATGTGTCAGTAGTTTGTTCTCTTTTTTGTTTCTGTATAGTATCCCATTATTTGAAAGTACCACAATTTATTTATCCCTTTACATATTGATGGGTATTTGGGTTATTTATAGTTTAGGGTTATTATGAGAATAAAGCTACTATGAATATCATTATACATGTCTTTTGAAGAATACATGCATTTATTTCTCTTGAGTATATGTCTAGAAATTGCTGATCATAGCATAGGTGTGTGTTTACCTTCAGTAGAAACCATTTTCCAAAGTGGTTGTACTGTTTTCAACTCTACCAGCAAGGTATGAGGGTTGCAGTTGTTTCATACCCTCTCCAACACTTGATACTGTCCATCTTTTTAATTTTGCCCAGCTGGTATATAGTAGCATCTCGTGATTTCCATTTGCACTTGTATGATGATATTGTATGATATTTTCTGTGCTAGTGGTCATCTGGATATCCCATCTTGTGAAATATCTGATCAAATCTTTTGACCATTTTTTAATCAGGCACCTTAATTTCTGAAGAACTCAATCCTGAGGAAATAATCCGAGAAGCAGACAAAACTTCAGGCACAAAGATGTATAGTGCATCACTGCTTAGAATACCAGAAACAACGTAAATGCTACACAACAGAAAATTACGTAAATTATAATACCAGCATATATTTGAATACTAAATAGTTATTAAAGATGATACTTATAATAAATGTTAATAGAATGAGAAAATGCTTACAATGTAATGTCTGATATTGACCTTTTTAAATGTAACATTAAAAAAAACTGGAAGGAGATACACCAAAATTTTACCGTTATCTCAGAACTAAAATTATGGGTGATCATTATTTTCTTTATCCTACTTTTCTGTTTCCCACATATTCTGAAATAAATACATATTACTTTTTCATCAGAAACACAGTAAACATTGTTTTTTTAAGCTGCTAGGACTATTAGGTCTGACTGAAACTGAGTATTACAAATAAGCCATTGCTGGAACAGAAACCAGTCCTTTGACTTCCACCACCTTCAGGCACAATTTTCTAAGGCTGAATATCATACAAACACTTTCTAAAAAGGAAATTGTTCTGTTTACTCCACATAGTGTAAAGCTACCTTTGTATCTGTGTTCCGATTAGGTCTCTATCAAAGGATGCCAGTGCATTACTTGGATTTGAAAAGTCCTACATGGGGCTCAGGGATGGGGAACTTAGGAACAGTGAGGTTCATCTGCAAATGGACTCATTTCTGATGACAAAGGAGCAAAGCCACCAGCTCCATGTGGGCAGGCACCTCCACGCCTGTCCTGTTGGCTGTTGTATCCCCAGCGCCCTGCACAAGGCCAGAGACTTGACTGGAGCTTCCTAAATATTCGTTAGACGAATGAGTGAATTAATTTAACTATAAAATACTAATTTTTCATACAAACAAACCTACCTTTCCACATAATGACTTCCCCTTGGGAGACAACAAATAGTTCTTACAATAGCGCAACTATGGCATAAAGCATTTAGGAATGTCTTTTATAGAATTGCTTCCAGAGTCTATATTTCTCTGAATAGTCTCAAGGCGGCCAATCAGAAAGAGTGAAAGGCACGGAAGGGGGGAGTGGGAGATAGGATAGGATGCAAGTGTCATCTTTTCCTCTTGGGCATCGAGGAGAACCCCAGACCTGCCTGAACCAAAGGAGAGAGACTGATCGGGAGATGAGAAGTGGAAGCTGAGCACCACAGATGAGCAGCTTTGCCTCCTCTAGGCTTCTGCACACACCACTCCACCAAATTAACCTCCCTAAAGCTCAATTCTCATCCTGTCACTTGCCTACTTCCAAACATTTGATGGCTTCAAAGTAGAAGCCAAGTCTCCCAGGTTGGCTTTTAAGGCCCCCCAGGGTCTAACCCCATCGGTTCCAGTCTCGTCTCCAATGACTCCCTCCGTGAACCTCCCCAGGAGGAGGAGAGCTACTGTCCTGTAATTCCCTATAAGTTCCCACCCATCCTATAGGCTGGGCAGTGAGAAACAACATGACATGGAGAGATATGGCGGCCACTAGGCATGAGGAGTTGGAACAGAATTCAAATCAATCCGTGAAGCACTGGCCCAGTGGTTTTCAACCCTGGCTACACATTTGAATCACCCAGGAAACTGTGACAGAGCAGGCCAGCTAGCCACCAAAGGTTTATGATCCCTTTCTAGTGTTGCTAGGAGGTGGCTGCCCAGCCAAGAACTAGATTTCCCAACTTCCCCTGCACCTAGATGAGACTGTTGTCTAAGCTTTAGCCTATGGAATATTGGTGGAAGTGTTGCATATCACTTGGATTTGCTTGCAGTTGGAGAAAGGTTAAGAAAGTTTACCCGGGGCAGCCCATGGTACTACCCCAGAATACCAATCATTGACTGACCCCTCCTCCAGATAGTTCATCTTTGAGCTGGGCAAAAAGAACACAGATGAGGTTAAGTCATGGCTCATAGTCTATTTGCAGACATAGACTGTGGTATTGGAGATGGAAGGCACGGGTCATCCAAAAGCATCCTGGGGTCTGTCATCTAAGAGGCAGCAGGATGCAGTGGAAAGAACACTAAACTCGGAGTCAGGAGACTTGGGTTCTAATGCTGCCTCTAGCACTACTTTCTGACAACTTCAACACAGCCTGGCGAGAGCTATAACAGAGGCTGTACAAGGCACTGGGGGAGCCCTGAAGAGGGAGTGACTAGCTCCTAGAGGGGATCAAGCAAGACTCTGTAGAGAGATTGATGTTTGAGCTAAGTCTTTAAGGATAAGTAGGAGTTAGCCAGACAGACAAGAAGGAAAAGCATCATAGGCAGGAGCCAGTGAGGCAAGAAAATGCAGGCAGTGTTTTAGAAATAGCCATAAGTTTGGACCATTGGAGTGAAAGAAGCAAGGAGGATGGGGGTAAGAGACAAAGCTAGGGAGAGGGCTGAGGCTAGTTTGTACAGAAACCAGAAAATGAGACTCAGGCACTTGGACTTTATCCTGCAGACTTGGAGGAGTCCTTGCAGGATTCTGAGCAAAGGCATGACTTGTCAGATTCATGGTTTACAAAGGCAAAGGATGGACCGATTGGAAGGGAGGAGGTGGGAGGAGAGGAGCCAGTTGGGGGACTATTACAGTTGTCCTAGAAGTACATGCCTAGAAGTGAAATAGCTGATTGCAGTGTAGGTGTATGTTTAACTTCATAGAAACTGTTTTTCAAAGTGGTTGTACAATTTTCAACTCTACCAGCAAGGTACAGGGGTTCCCGTTGTTCCATACCCTCCCCAACACTTGATACTGTCAGTGTAATGAGGGGATGATAATGAGGGAATAGAGGTAATGAGGGGATGAACCAGGGCAGTGGCCTTAGTGATGGAGAAAATGGGACACCTCAAATTCCTAGGGGCCCCCTTCCCCCAAGAGGCAGCAGAGTACCTTGGAGAGAGCACCAAATTTGGAGTCCACACCTGCTGCACTCTTGGCCTGAGAAGCTATTCCTCCACCTCTTCATGCTCACTCTTTGGTTCTGTTCAAACAGAGGCCATCCAAGACCACCCCATCAAAACAGCTCCCTCGGTTCTCCCCACCCTACCCCTCTGTGATTTCCTTGTCAGAATTTCATCACTGTGACTTAATGGTTTATTCATTTGTTTATGTGACTGTTGTAAGCTCTGTAAGGTCGGGCACCGACCCTGTCTGTCCTGTGTACTGTGGATCCTGGCTCTGGACACGGGCTCTGGCACACAGTAGGTTCTGTGGAAAGATTACATCATTGGCCTCGATTCTTTACCTCTCCCTGAGTTCGCGCCATGCACTTTGCAGAGCCCTCTCATTAGGGGCAGGGTGTACTTCCCCACCTCTGAACTTTGAATTTGGCCTTGTGACCTACTTTGGTAACAGAATGAGGCGGAAGTGTGGGGGTGCCAGTTCCGGGGCTAGGCTTGCCCTCTTACCCCTCTGCCACCGCCATGTCTCAGGAAAGACACGTGGCACAGACCCACTCCAGCCCAGCCAGCCCAAGACAGCTGACCCACAGGCTTGTTTCAAGCCATTGAGTTTGGGGGTGGCTTTTGAGTAGTATTTTTCTCTATCTGTAAAATCAAGAAGGTGGCAGAACTAGTTTAAGCTTCTCCCTCCTAAGTCTCTGGTTTTTCTCTACCTGTGGCCGCTACCAACTTTCCCATCCTGCCCTCTGCACCCCTTCCTGAAGAATGGCTTCTCACACGCTCTTCCTCTGCCTCGGCCTCCATAAATAACCATGAGGCATCTGCTTGCACAGGGCCAAGTTCCTGGCTCCTGAGAGCCCCACTTTCAAGGCTGCCTCTTTCCAGCTGCTTCCTCTGCTCCAGCCATTCCGCCAAGGCCCGGGGGCATGAATGGCTAAAAGCCTTGGCGGAGTTCTGAAGTGCAAATCAGAGCACCGCAGCAGCCCCGGGAGGAGACTGTCCTTGCCAGGCTGCCCCCGTCCCACAGCCCAGGCTGGACTGGACTTGGCATGTGAGGCCCAGCCAAGCCATGTAGACAGGAGCAGGCTGGGCAATGAAGTCGTGGAATTCTAAGGCTGGAAGGGACTCGGGGGCCTTCCTGAAGCACCCCTCACCTAATGCACTGGGAAACTAAGGCACAAGGAAGTAAAAAGGCCTGCCAAGTCAACGGTTTAGTGGCAGTCTCAGAAACCCGTTTTCCTGACTCCCAGTCTGGTGCCCGCCCACTGCCTCCTGCTGGTCACCAGAGGAAGAGCACGGGTGAAGGCTGGAGGCTGGAAGTTAACTCCCTTGCTGGTTCATTCTACATCATGCCAGGCCCACCCCCAGGCAGGGGCATCTACCAGATGCCAGGTACTCTCATGGGGCGGGGGGGCACACGGGGGTGCAGGGGTCATCTACTGGGTGTCAGATCCTGGATGGGGTGTCTGTGCCAGGATCTATGCTGGGCAAACACCACTGAGGGCCACACGGGTGCCGGGCCCTGGGCTGGGTGAGTGCCTACTGTGTGCAGGCTCCATGCCAGCTGCCTCCCACTCCATGTCCATGACCACTTCTGTCTCCCTGACAGTCCCTTGTTCCCCTGTGTGTGCCACTCCCACCTCTCTGTCTCTCTATGTCACTTTGCAGCGTCTCCCTATCTTTCTCGGGGTATTTTGTCTTTATCCTGCTGCTGTCAGTCAGGTCCTGCATTCTTTCTCTGTTCTCTCACTTTCTTCCTTTCTCTGCCTCTTTACTTGTCTCTGTGACTGGCTCTTTCTCTCTCCCTGCCTCCCATGTGAATGTTTGGTCCTCTCTCCCCACCCCTACACCCTCTCTCTCTCTCTCCCACCCCTCCATCTCTGGTTGGATCCTCCTTCCTCTCTGGGGTGAGCCTTTCTCTCGCATGTTCATGTTCTCTCATTTTCTTCTTTCTCTCTCTGTGTCTCTATGTCTCTGTCACTCTGCCTCTCTTGCCCAGTCTGGCCCCTACCATCCCTACCCTGGGTTCCCATCCTCTTCCTCTCCAGGGCTCTTCTCTGCCAGCCACAATTAAGTGTGTCTCCTGAAGTAGCTGAGCTCTTTTTCCATAATGGGGTAACAAGAGGCTGTATGTTTGCAGCCACTGACTGGAAATTTGAAATTTCCTTTCAGCAAAGAAAGACAAGCACCCTCTTGGTTTATAAATATTAATTATACGCATCTGGTAATGAGAGAACAGGGTGGCTGTTGCCTGTGATCTCTGATTGTTTGACTAATCCTAGAGACAGTTTAAACAAGACAGTTATTACCTGACGAGAAGAGGAATTAGAGCGCCATGGTCCTTTCGTAAGAATCAGCTCAGGAAATCAGCCAGGGACATGAACTCACTGAGGACACTGGACAGTGACCTTGGGCAAAGCCACTTCCCCTCTCTGGGCCTCAGTTTCCCCTGTTGTACTGTGAGGCCCTTCTAACTCTTGACCTGTACAATGTGAGGGTGACAGTTAGGGATGGAGAGTGGGGAGACCATTTCAGAGCATCTGCCAAGTGGGGCCCGAGAAGATGCCTGAATCAGGGCACCAGTGGAGGGGCCACGAGTTGGGTGGGGAAGTATCTGGCTCCTCACCCTCAGAGGGGTCCATGGGTCTGTCCTGATTTGAGCCAACTCCTGCCCAGGGAAAGAGTCTGGCTTGAGGCAAAATCATGAGCAAGAACCAAGGTCTGTCCCATGTTGCAGGCCAGATTTTCCAGACCCACCACTGGCTGCGCAAGTCTTCCAGACACCTCTGTTTTACTTTCTCTAAAATTGGAGCGATGAAGAGGAACTCAATGCAGCTCTTCTGATGCCAGAGTAAAAAGTCCACGTAAATTGAATCTCAGAAGTTCCCAGAGGCCATTTCAAAAGCTGCCCTGCCTCCAATCTCACCACCCAATCACTAGTTATTGACATCATTATGTGCAAAGCAGAGAAGCCAGAAAGAAGGCTTGGTCAGTGGAAGAGGGGCCACACCTGGAATGGGAGCTTTATCCTTGACATTTCCCTGGTCAAGCTCCCCACCTTGAGGAAAAGTAGGCTACTCCTTCTAGCATGCATACATACTTTCTAAAACACCTCTCCTCTGGGGAGATCTTTACATTTCCAAAACAGAGTCATTTATCATCTCTGGGAACACAGGCCAGCCTGCAGGAATGTGTGCTCGCCTGAGCCGGGAAGGGTCCTGGTATCCTCCCCAAGACCATGCACCCAGGAAGGAGCAGAGCTGGGACTCCAATCCCGGTTTCTGGTCCCCAAACCCAGCTGGGTCCCAGCCCCATCAGCCTGCCATGGTTCCCAGGGGCATGCGACCCAAGAAGGCATCCTGGGAGGGTGGGACCCACCTCTCCTCTCCATTACTTCCTTCCCTCCATCACCCCAGGCTAGGCCCACAGGCTGTGCTTGCAAAATGCTTGTTGGGTGAATGAAGGAAGAAGGTCCGGGTGGTTTTCCATTCCTTACCCCTTGCCTGGTAGTTAACAGCACAGACCTGCCCTCAAGTCCTGGCTCCACCACATATGTGTGAGGCCTCAGACAAATTACTTAACCCCCTGTGCCTCAGTTTCTAACTTGCAAAATGGAATATTAGGACCGACCTCATGCCAGCAAGTAAGGGCTTCAAGTGTCGGTTCTTATTAGTTATGACCACGTCCCTTCACCCCTCCTTCCAGAAACCTCTGAAGGCTGTTTGCCCTTTTTTTACCTGAAGGCAAATAACAGAGGAAGATTGGCTTGTTCTCTATTATTTTGCAGGTGTCCTCCACTGTTGCATTTGAAGAGGCTATGGAAGGGGCCTGGCTCAGCGTGCCCCCTCACCTGAAACCAGAGGCTGGGCAGGAGCCGCTTCCACCATCCGCGGCCTCCCCCAGACCCTGATCTGTGGAAAGGCTTCCGCTCTGACCCAGCAGGCTCTCCTGGTTGACCCTGAACTGGGGGAATAAAAACCTAAGGCTCTGCTTTGTTGTGAGCTCCGTGCTTTGCAGCAAACTCCTGCGGCCGTCGCGCAGGTCTGGGAGGGGTTTGGGGAAAGAGGGGGCAACCTGCTTAAGACAACAAAGTTCTGAGCATCCTTGCTGCCCCCTCGGAGGCTCGGGCCGACTCAGCACCTCCCCAGAATCCTTTCAACTGCAAGTCCAGAGGACGCTGAGCCGTCATGGGGGAGCCGCGGGCCGGGCTTGCACGCAAATCAGAGCGCAGCGGGTCCAGGCGGCGATGGCGGCGTCAGCGCAAACAGGCCAAGCCAAGTTCCTCCGAGGCTCTTCCCTGCGAGCCTTCTCTTCTCGCTTCCTGACTCTCTCCAGAGCCTCTCCAGGGTCGCGGCCGACGCATGGGGGGAGCTGCGGGTCCATATTCAGGCCGGGCCGCTGGGGACTCCGGCCCTCCTTCCCATGTCTTCTTGACACCCTTCCCCAGAAGTTTGCAGGCCGCAAAACTCTGTGCGCGCGGCCCCCTCACATGGGTGCTGCTACCCTCCGCCCCCCTCCCTCCTCCCCTCGGTGCCAGACAGGGAAGAACCACTTCTGCCAGCAGCCAACGCCCTCACAGCTCCCCCTAAAGATTTCCAAGAAAATCTTCCTACAGATTCAAAAGGAGGCAGTGAGCTCAGTGCCAGTCTTTCCACCCGAATTCCCTGTCTGCTCCATCAGTGAACTAGCACCCATTTCGTTAACCAACTTTGCCATCAGAGGCCAGCATCTTGACCCCTCTGGGTCTCAGTCTTCTCATCTGTAAAACGGGAGAATAATCATACCTACATCACAGGGTTATGAGGAGTAATGAGAAGCTGCATATAAAGTGTTTAGCAGAGTGCCTGACACACAGAAAAAGGGACTGATTAGTGGTAGCTATTTTACATATATATATGTAAAATAGCTACATATATATACATATATATATTTATATACATATATAAATATATAACTAGCTACATATATATACATATATATTTATATACATATATAAATATATAAATAGCTATATATATACATATATATTTATATACATATATAAAATGTATATATATATTTTATTCACTGAGTACATATAGTATGCCAGGCCCTGGAACCACACAGATGGACCCAAACAGCATCCCTCTTCTCATATAGCTCACTGAAACAGGGACAAGAAAGACAGGTAAACAAAATGCCAATACAATGAGATATGTTTGCATAATAGAAGATACAGTTATGAAGGGGTCATAAAAAGGAAGACCTTGAGAGGGGGATAGGGACATGCTTGCATGGTCTCTTAAAGATTCAATAGGAGTTCACCAGGCAGTCAAGGTAGGAAAGGCATTATAGGCAGATGGAACAATATATGCAAAGTCTCAAAGGCAAGAAAAGCATTTTATGGCCAGGACCAGAGACAAGGCAGGAGGGATGACCAGCTGATGGAGGGCCTGGAATGCGGCAGGAGAGTCTGGATCTCACCCTGCAGCTTCTGAGGCCATGGGAAGGGTTTGAAGCAAGAGAGTGACAGGATCACACTCGCATCTTAAGCTGTGCGCACATCCAAGCTGCGGGGTTTACATAACTTTTCCCTTTCTTCTTGAGCATTTATCCAGCCTAGAAATTTTAGAGCAAGCACTTTCCCTTATTTCTATTCAACCTGAAAGCGGCAGTTGAATCCAGCTTGCATGGTATTGAAATGCAGGTGGCCTGTGCAACGGTGTTGCTAAAATTACCAAAACTAACCACAGCCAGGGAAGGGCCATTATCGGAAACAGATTTTATTACCATGGAAACCAGCAGATAATGCCAAGTCCAGTCATTTTTATTCTCCTAAAAGAGAGAGAGAGACAAGGAGAAACAGAAAGCAGCAGGAAAGGGAAAGCTATTGAAAGGAAGTGAGAAAGCCAGAGCAGACTGAAAGAGGAGGGAAGAGCTGGGAGTATCTGACAAGGGTTCGAAGCCACACGTGCCTTATGTTCAACCATCCACTTGCTTAGCTAACATTACCGAACTCGTCCTCTGTGTCACAGACCGGCGGGAGGCAGCCAGAAATGGTTTTGCAGTGCAGCTTCCACAACAGGTCCAAGATGTGGGAAGAGATGCAAATACCCCAGAAAGAGCTGGGAGCCCGGGCATCTCGCAAGGCAGCCCTAGTTACCTCTGTAAACAGCACTGGACTTGGAATCAGACACCCAGCTTGGAGCTCAGGCTCTGCCCTGAGCAGCTTGTGCCCTTGGTCAAGGTCACAGAAGCTCTCAGAGCCTCAGTTTCCTCGTGTGTCTCAACTTGTACCTCCTGTGGTGGTTGTGAGGGTCTGCTGCACGTGGGTGCTGAGGTGCTATGTAACTGTAGAGGGCTGTGGGCATAGAAAGGCCCTGCAGTTCCCCCCACCCAGGGTACCTACATCTGCATCCCTATTTTTGTCCCTGATTTAAAGGGCTCCTTCCACCCAGCACACATCCCCAGCTCCCAGCAGCCTGTGGACCATAGCCCCAGCTGACTCAGCTCCAAATGCCGAGGGGCAAGGCAGGGGGGCCCTGGTGAGACTTCTGAGGAGCCTGAGCAGAGGGAGGAGTGCCAGGGGAGCTGGGCACCCATTATCAGCAGGGCTCACATGGGGTGTCCACTATGTCACCCCAGGGGAAAGGAAAGACCAAGGACAGAGGGGGAGGAGGTGGGCGAGACAAAACGAGGTGAGGTGGGAGAGCTTAGGGGCAGGGGGTCCTCTAAATACCCTCAAGAAGTGGGGAGGAGTGAGTAGGAAAGTTTAGCTGCCTAAGTGTACAGTCAGGGGGTAGTGGAAAGGGAGCCATGAAATGTGCCGAGAGACCCACTATACATTTACACGCGTGCATCTACACAGACGTCATCAAATGCTGCCTATCCGAAGTGTGCATCGCCTGGTACCGTGTTAGGCCTCTTGAATGGAAACTCGCACTTTAACAAGACCCCCAGCTGATGTGTCTGTGCATTCGAATTTGTGAAGAACCAGTCTAAGTCACTTCCCTTCTCTGAGCCTCAGTTTCTTCATCTGTAAAACAGGAGTAATATCTTCCCAGCTTTATAGTACTGTTGGGAGGATTCAAAAATGAAATTTAAAAATAAACATTTGAGTGGATCCCTTTGGAAAGAGAAAGGTACCATATGAATGTAAGATACTATTTTATTATGTATTTATTATAATTAGACCCGGGGAGCCCCCATCTCCCGGGGTAACAAGGCATTTTCGGGAACAGAATGACTTGATTAGACTGTTCTCCTAGAAACGCTGCTCCCCAGCTCACATTTTCCTATCAGCGTTCCTCTTCTTCCAGCTGCATATTAAATCTTCATCCCATCAGCACTTGACTGAATTTGTGGAAACAAAATGGAAGAGGGAACTCAGGCATGAATTAGCAGTTTAAGACAGGAATGAGATTACAATAAAATCCCTACTCTCTCCATCCATCAAAATGTAATAAGAATAGAAAACTAATGTGAAAATATCAACATGACCTATTGCTTCAAGCCTGTCACCACCATCCTTTATGATCGAGCCTTGCAAGATGCGAGCATCTCATTTCACTGTAAGCGTCACGGTTTCGGCAAGAGACACAAACTGTCTGAGGCTAGCTACACACTTGGGCAGATCCCTCTGGGGAAACGGGAAGGGACCAAATATGACGGGATTTCCCTGGCTTTCTAAGTCACAAAGAGAATGAATCAGAGGTAGCTTGAGCTGAAGGGTGTTTTGTTTTGTTTTTGACTCTGTTTATGGGCAGGGAAGCCCCAGCCCTGTCAAAGGATCTCAGCCCCTGTCCTAGAAGATGCCTAGGAAAGGACATCTCCTAAATTCCAAGTGTCTCCAGGAGTCTCTGTTCTGGAAAGTCTGTTCTTGGGTTGTAGCCACAATGGCAGCCTCAAGGACCAGCATTGCAACCCTCACTTCCAGTAGCCCTGTCTGGCCGCATGGGCATCATGACATGCAGGGCTGCTCCTAGAGGCATTGTCATTGGTCCCTATATCAGCAGATGAGAGAAGGATGTGCTCAGAGAAGCAGTGGAACTTGCTCAAGGTCATACATCAATAAGAGTTAGACTCCAGGTCTGCCAGTGCTCTTTGTGCTACATCACACTGCCAGCAATGTACCTAGGACTGAGCTTGGGCTAGAGGTGTACAGAGTATAGGCTGAGCTTCCTGCCCTCAGGGAGCTCACAGCTCCACTTCCATCCTGAGCTCATTCTCCCACCAACTCCCCACCTCCACTCTGCCCTGGCTGCACTTTCTCTCACTTCATAAAAGCAATGAAGTGTTTTCCCTAATCAGAGACTTGGATCATTCTCTTCCCTAACTCTGGAATGCTTTTCTTTCACTGTTCACTAGGACAACTCCTCGTCCTTCATGGATCAGCTGAAATGTCACCTCCTCAAAGAAGCCCTCCCAGATACACTTCCTCCCTACACCTACTCCTCTGCTTTAAAGCCCTTGGTTGATTTACTCTCATATTGGCCTATGTGGTTTCCTTGCAGCACATTTATCAGTAGTAATTAAATCATTATTTGTGTCATTATTTCATATCCATTACCTGCACGGGACCACAAGTTATAAAGGTCTGGGAACACTCTGCCTTTTTGAGTATACCTGGCATCTATTCATCCATTCATTCAAAAAAAGTTGTATTGAGCACCTACTATGTGTCAGGCACTGGCAGCATCATCCCTGCTCTCCTGGAGCCTTCATTCTAGTGGAGAAAAACATGCAATAAACAATTATTTGTCAGGTGGTGATGAGGTTACAAAGAAACACAGAGCAGGCTGCACTCAGTTTAGATGTGTTGTTCGAGAATCCTCTCCAAGGAGGTAATGTTTGAACAGAGCCTGGAATGCAGGGAGGGACTGTGCTGTGCAAATACTTAAGGGAATAGAATTCCAGACAACAGGATCAGTCACTGCAGATGCCCTGGGGCTGGAAGGTGCTTAGCATGTTCCCAGAGGCCAGGGTGAGGGAGCAGTGGAGGGGGGGAGGACCCTAGGGAAGACTTTGGATGGAGCAAAGTTGGGGCTTGATCTGACCCCAGTTTTAAAAGAATGACTCCCAGTTCTGGGTGCAGACGGACCAGGGAGACATGGAGAGGCTATTGGAAAGGTCCAGGGGAAAGGTGACAGCGGCTTGGATCAGAGAAGTAGCAGTGGGTGTGGTGAAAAGAGTTTGGGTTCTGGATATATTTTGAAGAAGGAGCCAATGAGATTTGCTCAGGGATTGAATGTGAGGAGTCAGAGAAAAAGAGGAATCAAGGATGATGCCAAGGATTTTGGCCTGAGCAACTGGAAGAA
>PVKY010008933.1:0-13680 GCA_004027775.1 Bradypus variegatus
TGTAAAGAGATATGAGGTAAAATCAGAGACGGGAACTCCCAGCAGGAAGTTTAAACTAAATGAAGTCTCTCGGATAGGCTGATCAATTCAAAATCTCAATGATGAGCCAGTTGGCTCTCTCGGATAGGCTGTACAAGTTAGAATCTCAGAGATGGGCTAGTTAGTTCTTTCGGATAGGCTGTAACCTCTGTAGTACCCAGCCAATGGGGAACCAGGGGAGGGACTTGCGCATCAGGAATAGGGGGTTAAAAGGTCGCCATTCTCTTCCTCCGGCGCACCAGCCCACCGTGTGATCAGCTGTGCGCCCTTTCTTGCAAGATCGTAAATAAATTCTTTTCTCCAGAAAAAAAATAATAATAATAACATCTTCAAAAGGTCCTTTTTACAATGGGTTCACACCCACAGGAATGGGATTAAGATTAAGAGCATGTTTTTATCTGGGGTACATAATTCAATCTACATGTATTGAATCATGCCCCCCAGAAAAGGCACATTAATCCTTATTCCTCTGGATGTGGACCCAATTGTAAAAAATACCTTTGAAGATGTTATTTATTTAAAGGTGTTTCCTCATTCGCGAATAGGAACTTTAAAGATCTATTTAGATGAGGCCAAACTGAATCAGTCTGGGCCTTAATTCATACGATTGGAGTCATTATAAGTAGAGAAAATTTGGACATAGTCAGTCAGTAAAAATCAGAAGTCAACAGAAATCAGAGGAGCAGACATGAAGAGAGAGAGATTGCCATGTAACGAAAGATTGCCAGAATGCCACAGAATCCAGGAAAAAGCAAGCCCTGCCAATACCTTGATGTTTTGACTTCTAGCCTCCAAAACCATGAAGCAATAAATTCTTGTTGTTCAGGTTAACCAAGTAGTATTTGTCATAGCAGCCCTGGCAAACTAAGACACCTTGGATAACACAGAGTCCTTGCTTTCCCAGAGGCAAACAATAAATTTGTAAATAAATCATCAGTAACTAAGATTGTGTTAGGTAGTGGCACGTGGCATGAAGAACATTAAGCATGGTAATAAGACACAGCAGGTAGACACATCCACCCCTGGCCTCTGTACACACCCTCCATGAGTGTGGGTGCTTGAGACAAAGAAGCAGAGTAGCACCTCATGGAATTGCTCACCAAGGACCAAGAAAATGAGACCACACCACACACAGAAGGTAAACTTACTGGCATGCCGTGCCCTGCATCATGTCCTGTTCTGTCCCCCTTCCCACCACAATCAGCAAAGCAAGCCCCAAAATAAGAATTGGTACCACAGAGAGGCAAATGAGGGCACCAAACACTCAGAAAAGCAGACAACCCAGAATGACTAACTAGTGTGTGGAAAACTATTACTATGAAAGTGTAACAACAACTTCAATAAATAAATAGAATGAACACACAAAGCTATTGTTAATGGAGCAAAAAGAAGTTTTAAATTAAACAATTTTTATCCTCAGGATTTTGCATTCATAAAACAAGGCTATTATGAAAAGGAAACAATTAGAGGATTAACTAAAAATATATTTATTGAAATAAAAAAATGAATAAATATCTCAGACAATAATAGGTAATTCTGTGTTGCTGATACTGTTCTAAGCACAAGTATATTAATGCATTTAATCTTTATAATCTTATAAAGTAGGCAATATTATTAGCATTTCCATTTTATAGATTAATAAGTTGAAGACTAGAGAGGTTAATTAATTTATCCAGGGTAACACAGTAATAAATGGTGAAACTAGGATTTGAACTCAGCTTCTTAATCACCATCCTATACTAACTCAGGCAGAATGCATGTAACTAAAGAGTGAATTAGTAAACTAGAAGATTGGGCCCATGTTTCTCCCAAGTTATAGGAAACTGATAAAGCAATGAAAGAAAAGTTAAGTAACATAGAAAATAGATCCAGAATTATCTAGTAGGGGATACAAAGAATGGATGGGAGGAAATAATCAAAGAAATGATAGAAAATGTACCAGTATCTCCAGGCTAACAGCATTCTCTAGTTCTGAGCCAAATGCATAAGTAAAAAATGCCACACTTGAGCACATCGTGATGGAATTTCAGAGTATAAAGGTTAAAAAGAATATCCTAACCAGGTTACCTATTTCTCACCAGCAACAAGGGATGTTAGTAGAGAATGGAACAAAATATTCTAAGGGGATTGTTTTTAACTCAGAATTCTCTACCCAGCTAAACTGACATTTTATAAAGAGTAAAAATAATGGCAGATACTTTCAGGTATATAAGGATTCAAAAAGTTGATCAGCTTCAGACCATCTCCTGAATTATTAGAAAATGTAGTCCACCAAAAAGAAAAGTGATTCCATAAAGAAGAAGATGGAGGATACAAAGGACAATGGTAAGCAATGGTAGCAAACCTGTTTATTACCCTTTGAAGCCATTCACTTTTTTTTCTTACTGGTAAAACCCTGATTTTGAGAATTTACCTTCCTATGTGTTGTTTAAAGAATATGGACTTTTTCCAACCCCAGAGGGAGACTGAATATTTACTTGTCTAAACTCAACTTGGTAATGCTCTTCTCTTTCCTAACGACTGGCTTAGGCAAGAACGTATCATACAACACTGACTAAGGAGAAGTTTAAGAGAAGTTTGGTAGGAGTAATAGGAAAGGTTTTCCTCTTTGAGAATTCAAAAGAAAGAAAGAAAAGAAAAGAAGGAAAGGAATCGGCCAGGAGACATAGCCTACCAGTGATAACCATCCTCCAAGATGGTGCCCATAAGCCTGGTTTTCTGGTGCTTGTATCCTTGTGGAGAAACCTCCCACATACAAGAGAACATATGCAATGGTGTGCAACTCCCAAAACTGGGACATTAAGAGCATTTCAGTTTTCTCCTTACTCACTTGGATTACTTGCTCTGAGGCAGGGTTTCTCAGTCTTGGCACTATTGACATTTTGGGCCTGATAATTCATATTGTCATGGGCTGTCCTTTGCACTGTAGGATGTTTAGCAGCATCCCTGGTCTTCACCCACTAGATGCCAATAGCACCAACCCCACCCCCACTTGTGACAACCAAAATGTCCCCAGAGATTACCAGGCATCCCCTAGCAAGCAAAATTGCCCCAAGCTGAGAACCACTAATTGAGGGAAAGACAACTTCTGTGACCCGAGGACATTCAAGTAACTTTCCAGTCATGTGAGTGAGCTACCTTGAAGTGGATACTCCAGCCCCAGGCAAGGCTTCAGAGGACTGCAGCCCCAGCTGATGCTGACCACCAACTCATAAGAGACCTCGAGCCAGAATCACCAAGCTGCTCTCAAATCCCTGACTGACGGAAACCAAGACAATAAACACTGTTGTTATTTTAACCCACTTTATATGCCATGCAGCAATAGATAACTAATGCACCGCCTTTAGACAGAGTTGTGTGAGGACATAAAAGCTGGAGCTATAGCAGTCCTTTACCAACTAGGCGGGGATGACCTTGAGAATGAAAGCAAAAGAATGAAAAGCACCTGGATTATTAATGATGTCATCAAGCCACTAAAGTAACTAATCCAGGAACAACCTATCTTTGAACTTCGGTTTATGTGAGATAATGAGTTTTTCTCATTGTTTAAGCTACACTGGGTTGAGTATTTTGATATGTGCAGCCAAACACTTCCTGTTTTAGAAAATAAAAATTAAAACTTACAATTAAGTCTTTATGATTGCTGATTCAAAAAGTAAAAAGAAATAATGATATCTGTGAATAAGATGATATAATCAAGAGGGTAAAGGGAAAGGAGAGTGATAAAAGCATGCTAAGATTTTTGTCTTGTTTGAAAATATATATAGATACTATCCATAAATGCATACAGAAAATGTTAAGTTAGTTATGCATGCTAAATATAAGGGTCACCAGTGGATGAATATAAACTGGATGTTTAAGTTCCAAACTACTTGAGTGAAAAAAATGAAACAAGGATAACTTGATGAATTTGATAAAATGAAGAAAAGGAAGAATACAAAGCAGATCATGTGATATAAAGGATATTTTTGGGGTGGTGGGGCCTGCTCAGCATCCATTCTGCTTTTGGATACTGTGGTAGGCAAAATTGGACCCCATTAGTAACCAAGGAGTCAAAAAGAACAGAGGATGGGCCCTTCACTGAAACCTGGAACTTAAGAAGAAAGCACCAAGACTGAAAATGGTTAGTCTTCTTTCACTCCGGTAGCGGTACACTACCATAGGGTACCTGCTAGAGACCATTCTTCCATCTTGCTCCTCAGAAGTTGCCTTGTTTCCTGCCCATTTCCAAGCTTGGTTCTCTGTTCTAGTTATCTATTTCTTTAACAAACCACCTCAAAATTTACTGACTTGAAACAACAATCATTTCCTTAGCTTGCAAATCTGCAATCTGAGCAGCTTTGGTGGGAAAGGTTTGATTGCTCCACGCAGCATCAGCTAGGGCTGGAGGATCTACTTCCAAGATGGCTGCTTGCACACCTAGCACGCTGGTGCTGTGCTGACAGCTGGGTCCTCAGCCAGGGCTGATGGCTGGGAGCCTCACTTCCTCTCTGACTGAGCTTCTCCATGGCTGTTGGGGTTTCTTCACAGCATGGTAGCTGAGTTCCAAGAGCAAGCAACCCAGAAGAACCAAGCAGAAGCTGTATCATCTATTATGTTTTTTGTGATCTACCCTCAAAAGTCACATAACTTCGGTTCTGCTATTGTCACAAGTCTACTCACATTCAAGAGGAAGATGCATAAATCCCATCTTTTGATAGGAGGAGTATCTAAGTTACTATGAAGAGGAGCATGTGGGATGGAAGATATTGCTGCAGCTGTTTTGGGAAAATAAAACCCACCACATTCTTCAAGCTTCAGCGTCAATTCTCCAAATTCTTACTATTCTTCCCTTTTGCCTAAGTTAACCAGAATTGTTTTCCGCTTTTGCTTGCAACCACCGAATGATGTAGCAGTAATAAGCACAAATATAACAGAATAAGTATACATAGTTAAATCCCCATATTAAAAGACAGAAGCTCTCAGAGTGTGTATAAACAAAGCAAAACCACCCTAGTAAACTAAGACTACACATACTTTTCAAATTCTCCATAGAAAATTGACAAAAATTGACCAGGCCACAAAAATAAAGTTTACAATTTCCAAAAAGCAGTAATCATACATACCACATTGTCAGACCATATTATTAGGAGATTCATGTAACAGATCTATGTAAATACTTAACTGTGTAATTCGTGGACCTTTTTTCCTGGAATGATCTTTGCCACTCACTGTACTTTAACTTACTTCCAGGGTTCCATCCAGAGATTGATCACCATCTTAAACATCTCTGCTTTAGAAAATAAACCTCTGATTTCCCTTTGTCCAGTTACACATCCTATTCTTTTAACTTTCTGGTAGCCTTCACTAACTGTTTTCCAGCCTCACAGAGACTCCATTTCTGTCTGTTGGTAGCATTCTTTATTCTTTTCCAGTTAGATTGCCCTCTTATCTTTTCTTCCTTCCTTTTCCATGCTGGACCCCAAAGTATTTAGGAGCCCTAAGTTCGGTATACTGTATTCCCATATAGTATGATCTGTAGTAAAGAGCCCAAACCCTGGAGTTGGACTTTCTACCTTCAAATCCTAAAATAGCAAAAGAAAATAATACATTTGTTTTATTGTCTGCATTTCTTGTTTCACATTGAGTTACACACACGGACACATACATACACATATATTTTTACCTTAATTACCCTTGGAATGATAATGCCAAGTGACTATGTCTCTTTTTGTATTAAATGAGTTAATTTTCCTAATTAGCTACCACCATTTAAGCCTGAACATAAACAAAACACTTTCTCTACAATACCAGTATCACACTTTACTGAAATGTGGAAATCTATTTTTTACTAAAAGTTTGGCAAGTCCTTTCAAAACTTCATTTGTTTCCACTCCTTGAGAAATTTCTAACAACAAATCTATATAGAAATTTCAATATGCAGTTATAATCCTTTAATATTTATTGCAGAAGTTTAATTGTTTATAATTTAGGTGGAGTGAAGTGGCTTAATCTCTTTAAATCCTAAAGCAGTTTTAAATTTTATTATATTCTGGCCAAATAATGGAGTCTTTAGCTTGCTTGTCCCCCAATATATTTGTACTTAACCTAGTATCTCACATGAGTAAGCATTCCATACACGTCAGGTCAGTGACCAAACACACCATAATAGAAATGATGTAAATACATCTATTCTAACCACCAGGTTTGTCCCAACCATGTCAAAAGACTGTGCTGCTTTGCTCCCTGCTAGTTACCTTAATTAGTTTCCACTTTTTCTACAGAGCTGTGCCCTGTTTAATTTTACATTCAAAGTTTCCCCTCCCCTACAACACACAGAATAATTTTCCGTTTTTTATTGCTTATCCGTATGTTTGAAGGACATAACTCAATCAGTTAGCCCAGAGCTGGGGGGAGGCTAATGGTCTAGCTGGATCTTTTCATGAAGTCACAGAGTAGATAAAAGTTTTATCAGTCTTTTAAAGCTGGTAGGACCTTAGAGATAACCAAGTCCAATCCCTACATTTTGCAGATAAGGAAACCAAGGTCCAGAGGCACTGTGTGGCTTGCTTAATGTCACAGAGTTAGCACAGGAAAGGGCTTTGTGGACTGAAACCATTTCCTAACAGAACCCCAATTCACTGTTCCTTCTTCTATACCATATTGTGCCCCAGACATTTAAAGTGCTATCTACTTGTGTTGTGTTTTTTGTCTTAGGGAAACTGTAAAGCACATAACTGGTTGTATTTCCCTTAAGGTGTAGCTACCTGAGAACTCAAAGCTAAATGAGTGGGTTTGTCTTGCTCGGTACTGGCTCTAGTGTGGGAGCAAGTGCCAAAAATGGACCCTGAGAAGCTTGTCTGAGTGGGTTCTCCAAGTCACCAAACCCAGGGGATGAGGTGAGGAATGGGGAGTTGTTTGGGTCAGTTGGCCCAAGAGGGTAGAGATCAAACCTCTGTAGAGATTTAGCATACTCTCATCATGTAATTCCATGGATGACTTGGTGAATTTATAAGGTCTATGCTGGAAAATGTGTTATGCATTACCTCTCTTATAGCACTCAGGACAATACATTGTTACTGTCGTTTTTTTTCACCATGGAGCTGTTGAGCCCGAGGAACTTTTCCTGTTCAGTTCTGTTTCTTTAGTGCTTAGTATAATGCCTGCACTAAAATAATGCTTACTAAAATGAATCAGTAACTCAGTGAAGTGAAGAAGCTGGTAAAAGTGGACAGAAACCACCACTTCAAAGCCAGAAAATTTTGGTGAAGTCTTTCAAGCCCTCTGTCAACATTTTATATTTGTTATGATTTTCATGATTAGTTGATTTTGAGACTAACCAAGAATCCCATGACTAAGACTGTGTCAAAGGCTGATAAGAAAAGTCACTGTTTTCATCCACTCATTCACACTGTAAATTCATTCATTCATTCATATATTCAGTCATCAAAACATATTGAATTTCAGGCATGGAAATATAGGGATCAATAAGGTATTCTTCCCTGGGCCACTTACATCAAAAAGGAGCCAAGTAGGGGTTAAAATGTAAATTCCCAGAATATTGGTGGACAGGGCTCAGGAATGATCACTTTTAAACAAATATATATTGTGCATCTACAGTAGGCAAGGCCTGTACTTAGATTGAAGGAATAATGCAAATAGATTATACTCCTGAATTAAACAAAAGCCAATCTCAGAAATAAACATAATAAAACTTAGGTTGAATGTACAGATGTTGGAAGAGCAGAGAGGGGTGGAAGGAATTCAGGGACAGAGACCAGCTGTGGAGAAAAAAAAAGAAAGGATCCTAAAGCTGTTACAACAGAGGTTCTAGACTTGAGAGATTTTGGTGAGCGCTCCAGTAGAGGAGACCCTGGACATTTGCTTAGACTTCTCTGTCTTCCACTCTGTCACTTACAATGGAAGCAGCCTGTCTGCACCATGCTGGAACATTTGGAGGCTCTAGCAGAATCAGACCAAAGCCTCTTTCTGCTGGTGAAGCTCAGCCAAAGCAACAGATCAGCCTTACTCCAGGGAGGTAGTGGAGCTCTTGGCTCTTCACCAGTCAGGATGTCCTATTAATTGTTCTTTTAAGTAATACCAGGACCTTCTGATATAACACCCAGAATACAGGGCATTTGTAAATGGAACCAGTGCTACCCTGTGTTTGTGGGCTGATACAGTCTAGACAAAAGTCATGATCCCATTCTATGGCAATTTTTTTTTATTAAATCCTTCCAGCAGATGACTCAAATGAGCTCAGACCCATCCTTCTCAAATCATGCCTCATGATCATTCTGTTTTCCAACGTTCTTAGAATATGAGCACCTCTGTAGATGAAATCCCAGTCTGCAAACCCTCTGCAATTTAGGAAGAAAACTCCTCTGAGATCTTTTATTTTTAACTCTTATTTTGAAGAATTCCAAACATATGCAAAAGTAGGCATATCTAACTCCCTTATGCATATCACCGGCTTCAACAGCCAACAACATGTAACCATACCTTTGTTTTTAATTGAGGTAGAATTCACCTAGCATAAAATTAGCCATTTTAAAGTGTGCAGTTCAGTGGTATTTCATGCAGTCATAACGTTAATGTTGTACACCCATCATTTCCATCTAGTTCCAATCCATTCTCATGATCTCGAAAGGAATCTCCTACTCCTTAAACAGTAACTCCCCACCATGCTTATTTTTGTCTACCCCTCCTCCCTTTCCCTTTTTTTTTTTTAAATCTTTGTTAAGTATTTTCAATCAAATCCTTGACATCATGTGATTTCACCTCTAAATATTTCAACATATACCTCAAAAAAAGGGTGGGGGAAGAATTAACATCAATCCTTCTCAAACCCTTCCAAAAAATCGAAGAGGAAAGAAGGCTTCTTAACTCATTCTGTGAGGTGAGCTTTATCCTGACACCAAAGCCAAAGGCATTACAAAAAAAGAAAACTAAAGGCCAATATCCTTTATGAATATAGATGCCAAAATCCCCAACAGAGTACTAGCAAACTGAATTCAGCAGCATATTAAGAGGATTATGCACCATGACGTAAGGAGACCACTAACAGCAGAACATGGACCTTGCCTTGTTTCTTTTTTTTGATTCAGTTTTATTGAGATACATTCACACATCATATAGTCATCCATGGTGTACAACCAACTGTTCATAATACCATCAGATAGTTGTGCATTCATCACGCCAATCTATTTTTTGAACATTTTCTTTATACCAGAAAAAGTAAAAATAGGAAAAAAAAAATGAAAGTAGAAAAGAACACACAAATCATCCCCCCCACCCTATTTTTCATTTAGTTTTTGTCTGCATTTTTCTACTCATCCATCCATTGACTGAATAAACAGAGTGTGATCCACAAGGCTTTTCACAATCACACTGTCACCCCTTGTAAGCTACATTGTTATACAATCGTTTTCAAGAGTCAAGGCAACTGGGTTGCAGTTTGATAGTTTCAGGTATTTACTTCTAGCTATTCCAGTACCTTAAAACCTAAAAAGCATTATCTAACAAGTGCGTAAGAATACCCACCTGAGAGACTTCTCAACTCCATTTGGGATCTCTCAGCCACTGAAACTTTATTTCATTTCATTTCACATCCCCCTTTTGGTCAAGAAGATGTTCTCAATCCCACGATGCTGGATCCAGATTCATCCTCGGAAGTCATATTTTGCATTACTAAGGAGATTTATACCCCTGGGAGTCAGGTCCCACATAGTGGGGAGGGCAGTGAGTTCACCTGCCAAGATGGGTTAGTTGGAGAGAGAGGGCCACATCTGAGCAACAAAGAGGTACTCAGGGGAAACTCTTAGGCATTATAAGACGATTTGCCTTGCTTCTTTAAGAGAGGACATTCTGTCAGTGGCAAGGCCTCCATACTTGGTTGGGAAGGTCATCTGCAGTCACACAATATGGTGGGAAAGTCTACAGATTTGGTGGCAGAAGACCTAGATTCTACAAGTCAGTCTTTCAAAACCTTGAGAAAATCACTTTGAGGAGACAAGGATAGGGTTAGTATTAAGTTAGGAACTCATAGCGCGAGGAGCTCTACAATACTATTATTTGCACTTTACAAATTTGGAAACTGAGAATTAGAGAGGCTAAATAATACATCCTAAGTAATATTCAGCATATAAATATTCAGCTAGGCTTCAGTACCAGGCTTGTCTGAATCTAAAACTCAGGCATTTTTTCATTTGTTTGTTCGTTTTCTAGTTACAACTGGTCGTCTTCAAATTCTGCATAGAACCTCTTGGGAGGAGTTGATCCCAGCCATGTGGGGGTCAGGGGTACCTTGGGCCCTATTAGCCTTGTATATCCAACTTCTTAAAACTAGGCTGCAAAAATATTTGAAAACCACTGTATTTCAGTCTGCTACTCAGTTTTCACTTCTATAAGAAAGGTATAGTGATAATAGCCACTATATTGTGAGGGATAAGTAAGAAGGTGCATGTAAAACAGCTGTATAAACTGCTAGGCATTATTTGGGTACAAAGTATTAATGTAATTACTATATGGTGATGAAATAGAGAATTTTCCTTTTTTAAAAATGTTCACTACAATCAATCCACAACCTTGGCCATGTGTTTCATGTTTCATGATAGCATGTTGGCTTTCAAGTGGTTCTTGGGCACTAGTTTAGATTTGAAAGCTCTCTGTAAAGGGTGATCCACAATACATTTTTGATTGTTTAATTATTAATACACTATTAAATGCATAATTGTATATTAAGCTACCATTCATACTCCGTCTCAGATGTATTTGGATTGATCCACCATCCATTTGAGATTTTTTGTTTTAAGCTAATTTAGAACATCTGAGAAATTTCAAATATTATTGGGCCTATCATAATTAAAGATTATTATTATAACTTTAGGTGGGGACTAAACCTTTATAGCTGGGATTTTGATACTGGTCCTATCTGCTAGTCATTCACTTGGTGACTTGGTAAAACCACATTAGACTGCACACTTATTATGGCTCTAATGGATTATGACCTCCAGAGGTATGTTGAAACAGTTAGAGCCTGGGCATCGGAGATCAAAGGAGAAATCTACCGCATTATTGCCAAGTTGACTTGTGGGTAGAAATAAAATGTTTCATAGGTGTAAAAATGTTCCCTTTTCCAAACATATTTTGAAGAGCACAAACAGTCTAAAAACCAACTACAAAAAAAAAATCCACTTGTGTGTTTCACACTTCAGAAACAATATCATTTTCATTACTGAGTCATCAAAACTTCCGGAGTGTTTCTTTTCTAAGTGAAAAGACAAGTCACTGACTTATTTTGTTTTCCACCCCACCTTTACAGCAAAATGACTCAAAAATAGTCCTTGATGAAACTGCAAGGTAGGCAAGGTTTATCTGTGGCTTTCTTCCACATCCCCATTCATAGAACTCTGAGCTTCCCATTCCTCTGGGCCCCAAGGACCCTTAAGGGATACTTTGTCCAAAGATCACCACTCCTTGCCCCAAAACCAAAGCTACCCTCTGCTAGAGTATGCTAGAACCAAAGTTATCTTTTCCTTTCCTTTTTCCTCCTCAACCTACCCCTCCCCCATTTTTCCTGCTCCTGACCTCAATGGGGAGCTGCAGTCTGACCTTTCATTTATCTCTCCCTCATGCCTTATCATGTTCTCCAGCATCTGCTTCCAATTTTTTCCTGCCTTTGAGACCCCACTAAAGGAGCTTTAGTGTAAACAAATTTGCCACTTATTATATCAATCTGGTTGAGGTAGGTGCCTGTTTTGCCATCATTCACAGTGTATTCTATGTAAATGGCATCTCCTGGAGTTGCACACACCGTGAACTTATGGTGAAGGAGACCACGGAGGTAAGCACATTCCCAGCTCTGAATAGAAGTCATCTAAAGGGAATGTCCACATGATGGTTAATTTTATTTGTCAACTTGGTTAGGCTATGGTGTACAATTGTTGGACCAATTGCTCGTCTAGAGGTTCCTGTGGAGGTATTTAGTAGATGAATTTGCATCTACAATCAGCTGATTTTTAGTAAAGGAGATCACCCTCAGCAACGTCACCCAATCAGTTGAAGGTCTTAAGAGCAAGAACTAAATGTTTCAAGAATGAGAAGGAATTCTGCCTGGAGACTACCCTTCTTCACTCCTCCCTGGCCTCCCCTATAGACTCAGACTAAAGACTTCATCACTCCTCCCAGAATTTTGGACCTCTTGGGAATTTGGACTTGACAGCACCCGCAATCACATAAGCCTATTCTTTATAATAAATCTTTGTAATAAATGATAGAATAAATATGTGTGTGTGTATATATATGTATACAGAGAGAGAGAGAGATTTTTTTCTTTCTGTTTCTCTGGAGAACCCTGACTGATACAGTCCACAACTTAACTCTATTTCTCAAGATTCATCTTTGCCGTCATTCCTTCCACGGCTTCATTGTAAAAGCATAAGCTCTGAGTTTAGATAGACCTTGACTTATGACACTGCCACTTCCTAGCTGTATGACCTTGGAAAAGTTACTTAAACTTTCTAGGTATTAGTTTTTTGTTAGAAAACTGGGGATATTAACAGCTCTCATCTCTTGGTATTATTATGAGGACTAAAAGAGATCACGTCTATATGATCCCAGGGGACTGCTCAGTAAAAGTTAACTGTTGAGAGAACCTATGATGGCGGCTAGGTGAGAAAGAGCAAGGAGACACCTCCGTGAAAAACAATGAATAAAAACCAGAAAGTGACCCAGAACGTCACCTCCAAAGTAGCACCAGCTGGACAAGGTCTGCTAAAGCCACAGGGAACGTCCATTTGGTGAAACCAGAAGTCTGCATTCTGAAGCGAGTGAGTGAGTCTGATTAGTCTCTCGGCCACGCTGCGGTGCGGGGAAACAGGGACTTGGCGTCTGGAGACCGGGAGCGGCAGCAGATAAGACGGGAGTGGTGTGGACTAGTGCCTCGGTGTCTGGCATGGAGGGTGCCCCTTCTCATACCCACTCCAGATTGTCTCGGGTCCAGGGGAACGGAGGAGACCCAAAAGGGGAAAAAAAAGGGGCCCACTACTCGCAGCCGTCTCCCTGGCGGGCGGGGCTGCTCCTGCCCGGGGCCGAGCGCACGGCACGGGGCCGCAACAAGACACCCAGCCTGTCGGGGAGTTTGCCCTGCAGCACAACTCGCACGCCGCGTTGTCCACCGTGGACAGTGGCTTTGAATACACCCACGGCTGACTATCCTGGACCTGGGAGAGCGGAGCTGTGCAGAAGGGGAGGTGCTGATGACTCCCACTCATCCATCTTTGAAGCGGGCAGGGAGCGCCCCAGACCGGCATCCCAGGGCTTCCCTGGAGAACGGCGCACACTTGTGACGTGACACAGCCCTGCCGCAACAGAGGTCCTGGATAAGCACAGCAGGGAGGGGGAACCGCTCAGAAATCCCAGGGAACGACACCGATACCAAGGACTTTTGGGTTAGGGCAGAGAACCGACTTAAATCCCCAGGAACACCTGGGAGGTTTGATAATTGGAACTGCCCGTCCCCCCCAACCGCTCAGACAAGCCCTAATCTTAAAACATAGGAGAAAACCAGACATGGAGAACCCGAACGCAAACACTCAAATCAAAAGGCAGGAAGACACACAGTACCTGTTTCAGTTACTCAAAGACCTACTGACAGACTTT
>PVKY010008934.1:0-13670 GCA_004027775.1 Bradypus variegatus
CACCCCCCCAGCTTTGGGGGGACATGCCACTGTCCTGGTGCCACATCGCACAGGGTGCAGGCCTGTTCTCACTGGGACGCAGGCAGGACAGGCCCATCACCCGCCATCCCTGGGTCACCGGTGAGTAAACTGAGGCTCGGACAGGGCAGTGGCTGGCCAGGGCCAAGCTCTCTTCTGCTGCAGCCCAGTCCCAGGGAAGGTGCCCAAGTCTGAGGGGCCGAGTTTCAGCTGCTCGATTCCTCCCTGTGCTCCAGCAGCTCTTCTCCTTCGTCTCCTTATTTGGCCTCTGCTTAAATCTTTCTGCCCTGTACCCCGCCATTCCTTGCTGCTTCACACTGTGCCCCTTGTTCCAAAACGACCCACCCTCTATCAGTTCCCACAGGATCTGCTCTTTCAGGAAGTTCAATTCCACCAGAAGCCGGGAGGAAAGCAAGCTGGTTGAGCTTATTCACACTAAAGGGTGAATGACTAACACCCAGATAGTGTGATTCCAGAGAAAGGCCTAGCTGACCTCTCCTAGGAGAGTTTGCTAATTCCTGAAGAGGATGCTTTTGAATGAAGAGTAATTTTGTAATCTGAGTGTCTAAGTAACCCATTAAACAGGTTCACACGTTCTCCTTGTGACGAGCCCAAGAGTCCCGGAGCCTCATGTCCGTGCTGCTGGCCTGGGGCCCCGGTGCAGTTCTGCCTTATTCCCAGGCTCACCCTGCACCCCAGCCGGGAGAGGTAAGAGCAGCCAGCCCACCCCCCATTGTCCCATCCCCCCACAGCTCCATTCTGGCCTCATGAAAGTGGCTTGCTCGCCAGGGTGGGCTGCTTTCCATCTCTCTGATGAGACAGGTTGTCCCTGGGGACAGATGGAGCCAGCAGCCGGGCCCGCTGGCCTCCTGAGAGTGGAGCCGGCTGGGGGCGTTGAAGCCCAGAGTGCATCGGTACTGGCGGCCTCACTGCCCGGCTTTAACGAACAGGGACCTGTGGCCTGCAGCTGTTTGGGGCTGGCTGGGCAGGGGACTTGGGGGCTCCTGGGAGGAGGCACAGCAGGGACAATCTCCTGGACAACCTATTTATTTCTAACTGCAGAGCCCCCACCTCTCAACTCCCCTTCTGTTCCCCAAGGCTTCTGCTAGCCTGACCCTCCTTCTCTCCCCTCTGTGCAGGCCAGGCCCCCCCTTGGCTTTGCTCTCTCCGCCTCTCCACCTGCCACTCTCCCTCCCTTGGCGCAGCTCCTCCCGCTGAAACCCAAATGCCGCCTTGTTGGTTAAGCTTTCCCCAGTTTCTCCGAGCCCTCTGTCCGCACCAGAAACCACTCCTTCTTCGCCTCCCTTGGTGACTGGTCATTTTAAAAACCCACTCAGCAAGGGGTGGCAGGGCCTGCAGTGTCTGGGTGTTGGGGATTCACGCCCCCAGCCTTCAGGAGCTCACAGACGTACCCACCAGCTCACCACGCAGCGCGGCCAGGGCTGGTTCAAAACGAGATGTCCCAGGCTGAAGCACTGGCAGTTCCCTCCCGGGGTGTCCACGGCATTTGCCCCTTCTGGGCAGGGACAAGTGGGCATGTGGTCCCAGGAGCGGTTTATTCTGCTTCGGTTATTCTTGTCACTTCCTGGAGAGGTGATAGGCACTCGGGTTGTTAGCAAGACCTTATTTGGAGAGCCCAATTTCCTGGTATGAAGTGGGAAACCGAGGCGAGTTAGAACTGTTTGACCGTGCGACGATGCTACAAGCAAGCAGGGCTCTTTACTGTTTCCCCACAAGTGCGGGGCACTGAAGTCTGTACAAAAATGCAGTTTGTAAATGGATGTGGTTTATTTTCCCTATTCCCAGGTTTTTTAATTTCCAGAAATGAAATGTCAGTGTTCTGGCTGAAATCCTCTTGGTTTTAGGAAACACATCATAACCCAGCCTTGTTTATACCTAGTTCACATATTAGATGACGAGAATGGTTTTGAAAGTAATTATGGGTCAGAGGATTGTGGTTACAACTGAAAGAAGACACCCGAGTGTGGTGACCCATTATTGCTATTCCACACCCTGCCTCACACCACCAGGAGAAGCCGAGGGCTGCTGGTTCCACTGGGGCCGTGGCCGTGGGTCAGCCACCAGGGCAAGCTGGGGCCTGCCACCAAAGGGAGCCTGCGTGTGCATGTGGGTGTGAGTGTGTGAGTATGTGCACATATGTGCATGCATGTGCATGTGTGTGCACCCATGCATGTGGGTCTGCGCGTGCATGCGTTTGTGTGAGCATGTGACCGTGCGTTTGCATGCATGTGAGTGCGTGTGCACGCATGTATGTGGCTGTGCATGTGAGTGAACATGCTTGTGTGAGCATGTATGTGCATGTGTGTGCATGTGTGCGTGTGCATGCATGTGAGTCTGTTCATGTGCATGCATGTTTGAGCACGAGTACGTGTGTGCATGTGCATGTATGTGAGTGTGTGAGTGTGTGCATGTGTGCACACGTGTGTGGCTGTGCGTGTGAGTGAACATGTGTGCGTGTGCATGCATGTGAGTCTGTTCCTGTGCATGCATGTTGGAGCACGAGTACGTGTGTGCATGTGCATGTGTGTGAGTGCGTGTGTGCATGTGTGCACATGTGTGTGGCTGTGCATGTGAGCGAGCATGCGTGTGTGGGTATGTACGAGTGAGTGTGTGAGTGCCCGCAGGCACCATGTGTTTAGTGTGAGAGAGAACACAGCCGAGTGGAGGGCAGCAATGGGCTCGCTGTGCTCTGCTGGTGGAACCCCCTGGGCAGGTGTAGGGGGCTGGGGACCCCTGGCAAGGGCTCTTCCTGGGCACAGACCCTGCCCGGTTCATCGCCAGCCTCTGCAGGGGTCCTAACCCCTCCCCGCCTCCTTTTAGACCCCAAACAAGATTTTCAAATGGCAGAAAGTGACTGAAACATTAAAAACCATACTTGAGATCATTTTGATTTAGGTTTTGCTCTCGCTTAACAGAACCTTGGAAGCCACTGAGTCTGCATCCCTCGACGGAGGCTCTGCCCCACCTCACATCGTTTAGGAAGATGGGACCTCATTCCAGAGGACAGTTTCTGTCGGCACTTACAGCCACCCCGCTCTCCCCACTGCACTCCTGCCTCAGGCCAAGTGTCTTCCTGCTCCGGAAACAGCACCGGGCGCCCCTGTTCAGAAAGTGGAGCCGAGACCCTGCAATGGCGGCGCCGGCTGGCCTGGGGCAGAAGCGCCTGATGCAATGGCCTGAGTGGCCTCTGCCCTCCCTGAGCCGTGCCCCTGCTCACCCAGATGCATGCCTGTCCCTCGGAGCCATGAGCCTGGCACGCACCACTTCCTGGGGTAGATAAAGGGGCTCAAACTTGTGACCTGCTAATCCCAGGCTTTTTGGGACCATGACTGGAAAACCAAACACATCAGAAGGAATGAACCGCGAGTCCCTTCGTCTGCAGCAGAGCTGGGGGGGAGACCTGGCATTGGGGAGAGCGTCGAGGCCCCCTTGGAGACTCACCTTTGGAAATTCAGGGATGCGGCTGTCACCATGCTGACAGCAGGTCACGGCTAGCCGTTCACCCACCGTGCACCCACTGTGCACCCACCACTCTCCCAGTAGGGCGGGCCTGCAGCTTGGGGATGGCCTCGGCCCGGGCATGGTTTTCTTCTCTGAGAAGGGAAAAGGGGCACATGCCCAGGGAAACGCGCCCCTTTATCTGTGAGTTGCTGCAAGCAGCATTCTGCAAGCCACGTGATTATGTGCAGGCCGCAGTGCCGGGCCGGGACGACACCCGTTTGCCCATGAGTGGGTCAGTAGGCGGAGCGGTTAAGTAGCATAGGAAACCCAAGTGTCCTTTCTGAAGAGACGTCACCCGCTGTTTGGGCCATCTTGATTTGCCATTAATTTGGGGAGCCTGGCTTCTCCTTAAAAAGCAAGGCAGGTGAGTTTTGTATAATTGCAAGCAAATCTTGCAGTGACATCTATGGCCTTTTAGATTCCCTGGACATCGGTCAGTGGTAGTTTGGGGCTGGGTGATATTCATGCTACAAAGCGTTTCCCCAAACGTCCTCTTGGCTGATTGCCTCAGACTCTCTTCAGGAGTGGGGTCACACTGTTGCCCACCCCAAGCCCCCTTTCATCATCTGTAGAGACTTCCTGGGGCCAAGGAAAGAGAAGGAGGTTTGCTGGGGGGTGGGGGGGTGGGAGCTGGGACCCAGGTTTGGCCACACAGCCGCATGGACAGCCTGCCCTGCGGGCGCTGCTCTCGTCTCCTCTCGGTGGAGTGAACAGGGAGAGGGACAGAGGGGGCCACTCCTGGGTTCCGTGAAGCCTGCCCCGGAGCTCTCCACGCAGCAGGGCCGTTCTCACTTCCCTTGGCGGTGGAATTGATAAAATGAGTTATTGCATCACCCGTGGGGAGGCCCTGTGTGGTTGGACCCTGTCTCGAGTTCAAGAGGGGAGCTGAGGCAGGACGCCTGGTTTTCTCTGATCGATTATGGAAACCAGGCACTGTGCAGATCGAGAAGACGTCGGTATCAGGGGCTGCACGTCTTCACGCTAAATTGCTTGGGAGTAAAGTGAGACTGAAGAACCAATATTTTTAGAAGTTAATGCTAGGAGAGGTGACAAACAAAGAAAAGAAATCTTTTATTTCTCCCCCATTGCCTTAAAAGGTAATTTGAAAAAATAAAAATTGCCCTTTGAAGTGTTGCCAGCACTGAGCAAGTGAAAACCACTGAAAGTTCAGAAGTTAAATCCTGACTCTCATTTCAAATAAGGGACGTAATGGTCCTTTCCCATCATTCGGCACGTATACATATCCCTGACGTTTCTCTAAAATTTGATTTTGTTCTCTATTTCAAGGAAAAAAAAAAGTGTTGTGAACAATCCGAGCCTGGTTTCCTGGCCATGACAAGTTCACATGAAACCATTGTGCAGGGACTGGATTTTGAAAGACGCCTTTCGGGGGGAGCGGCGGGAGCTGCCCCCGTGGGCTTCTGGGAGGGGGCAGGGGGAAGATGTGCGCACAAATCGTATGCGAGTGTAACTGATATTTAAGTCTCTCTCTGGAAACGCAAACTCTGATAGTTTACATCTTCGCTTAATAGCATATTAAATCACTTTATAACCTTTAACAACTGTTTAATCTTTTCGTTGTTGATAAATGACGTAATTGATCCAAGCCATGTCAGAATATGCGAGAAAAAACTTATTTGAAGGTACTGTCCTTCACCCTGGCATTCAGGAAATTCTAGGGACCCATAGGTTTTCTTGGCCCCCCTCTCCCACTTCGGGATCTCACCCTGATCGGGGCTGGGGACAAGCAGTCCCGAGGCGGCTGGGCAGGGGGAAGGCAGTGGGGGCAAGGCTGGGCCCCGGGATCTGCTCCGCAGGCTGTGGTCTCAGCAGCCTCTAGGAGTTTGGCTCCTAACTGGGCATTGTTGAAAACATGCCCCTGGCCCTTGCCACCTTCCCTGAGCCCTCCCTGTGCTCAGCAAGGTTGTTTGGGCACCATCGCAATTGGCGCTTTCCTGGTGAGGGGCTGGGGGGCCCAGCTACAGAGAACAAGAGGGAAGGGAGAGACTCAGAGCTCTGTTATTCCAAAAACAAGTATGCCTTCTCCTTGGAAAGGACACCGAAGAATACCTTCTAAATGAAGTATGTTTCCCTTCAGAGATTACAGCATCAGTTGATCAAAGTCCCCTGGAAATAGCTTTTGGCAGCCCCGAGGTTCTCCGTAACCCTTCTCGGACTTGCGTGGCCGGCCTGGTGGAGCTGGGGAGCTGCGCCGGGGAGGCAGGGGGGCAGACGGGTGTCCTAAGTGTCGTCTGACGGCTTTGCAAGCCCTGTGGCCTCATGTGGGGTCAGGGCATTGGAGGTGGTTTTCTTTCTCTGAAAAATTGATTGTGGTCCACAGGCTGGTAATGCAATACGGATCCTCTAAACTTCAGCGAGGCTTAGGCAAGCCAGGCAAAGTGTCTTCTCATCAGCTGTGTCCTGACGTCCTCTGTAGAGTTAAGGAATGTTTGGCCCTTGGCCTCTGAGCCCTTTCTGGTTTAAGTTTAATGAAAGTCTGGGCAATTGAAATATCTACCTGGCAGCAGGCAAGGGGCCCTTCACGTTCATTGTTGCTAAGCTAAACTGTCTCCTTCCAAGCCATATATACAGCTCTCCACATTTGTATACATTTTATATGGTCTATTTCCATTATAAATTGCCCATAAATTAAATATAGATTTTCTTGGGAACATCTTTAAAAAAAAGGGGAAGATCTGTGTGATACATGTTTCTGGTATTGGTGGTGACACTGACCGGAAAGAGGGGGTGAACCCAGCCGCCCCCACCCCGACGGAGGTCACACGTCTGGGTTACGGGAACCTGAGTTGCGTGTGAACAGATGTGCAGCGTGATCACCTCCGTCCTTCATGCCACGAGCTGCACATCCTGATTTACAAAAGGACGGAGACAGATTGATCTCCCGGGCCAGGCTGGGGCGGGCCCGGGACAGGCCGAGGGGGAGGACGGTGAGGGGCGGGCGCGTGCTCCTCCGGCCTCCAAAGGGCTTGTCGGGCTTGCCTCTGGGATCGCGGCTCGCGCCTGCGGTGTCGCAATGCACCAGTGCACGGGGGAGCTGCCCTCAGTGGAGGTGTGTTGCCAGCATAATCTGTTGCTGATAAGAAAGTCCTGTTGTACTTAAAAAAAAAAAGCAGAGCAGATTCAAGGTCCATCTCTAAATGTCCTTCTCATGCCGCTGTGTTCCCAGCTCTTTACTGAGAGTTGGGCTGAGGGCAGAGCCAAAGCGGGGCTCCCTGCCCTCGCAGCCAGCCCGAGCCCACCCACCTGTGCCCCGGCCTTTGCACCTCCCTCCTTCAGGTGGCTCCTCTCCCAGGTGTCTGCAGGCCTCGCTTGCCCCCTCCCCTGACCACTCTTTAAAAGCACACCCCACTACTCCCTCCCTCTCTCCCCTTTATTTTTTCTACTTATCTCCATGTGACATACTATATATTTTACTATTGTTGTAAGCAATAATAAACATCAGTTTTGTCTCTTTCACACTCTTGTTCAATTCTGTAACCTGGCACCTGGTAGATGCATAAATTTTCTTGAATGGGTGCATGAGGGAATGCTTGGGGAGGTCACGGGCTACCTGTCCCAGGAGAAACAGGGTGCATGTCACCGCTTTAGAGACTGCACCTGAGCCAGGGAGCAGAAATTACAAAAAGATTTTGGCTTGACCAGAAAACACCACCTCCAAACCTGCAAAACAATACAAATGTCAACCCAGGAAGAAGCTGACTTCTGAGGGCGTGGATGCCCCCTGAGGAAGCATTTCAGGTGGGCGAGGAGGTCTGCCTGGGGGGCTACAGAGAGGACCTCTGCCCTGGGCAGGGAGGATGTTATGACCATGGTGCCCCTTCTCTTCTCTGGGATGCTCCTTAAGGCCATAAACTTCCTCTTCCCAGCTCTCCTGCAATTCACTCTTCAAAAATTCCGGATGCTTTCGGTGGTTCCGATAATTCTGAGCCGAGCCGAGCTCTGGCTGGGTGGACGTGGGTGGGCCAGGTTTCCTGAGCCGACATGGCTCTGCTGTCCACACTGCTGGCGTGGTCTGCACCGCTGGGCGCTCTAGCCCTGCGGTCTGGCCATCGCCTTCCTCACGGTCTGCTGGACCTTTCCCCCGTGTCCAGTGGTGCTGTTACAGCTTGACTGGGGGTTTGGGGAGGGCTCGGCAGGAGCCACACACTTGGGGCGGGACACAGGGGGCTCCCCGGGCTGGGGCTGGCCAGCCTGGAGCAGAGGTGACCATCCACTGGTAGCCATGGGGCCAGGTGCCAGGTCCCGGTGTGCACAGTAGGCCCTGCGGAGGGCAGAGGGGTGCAAACGGTCGCTCCTCCTCTCTTCCTTTAGGGTGGGCTTGTGTGTGGCTCTGGGATGGATGGGAAATGCCACCCAGAGGGACAGGCAGCCTGGCCAGGCAGCCCGAGGCTCCATCACGGGCAGTTGAGAAGCCTCGGTCAGGCCACCCGGCCTCTGTTCCCACGGCGTCCTCATCTGCAGTGTGGCGAACGTGTCACTCTGTGCTCTATGTTGAGAAAGGGCTTGGGGGGCCCTGGCCTTCTGCCGGTGTCCTGACCCAACCCCAGCTCTCTCTGCCTTTCACTGAAGGGAAAAGGCCGCTCCACGTGGTAGTCTGGAAGGACATACGCCCTGTGGGCCTCCCCCATCCCAGCCAGGGCCCCCCCGGGGGCGTGAGAATGACGGGGACCCTTTGATTTATGGCTTTGGTGGTGGATGAGATCTTCGCCCCTTGGGTTTCATAAATTATCCTGTGGGGTCCATTAGCGCTGGGTGGGGAGCGAGAGAGTGATTTTATGGGAGAGTTACACGCGCCTTTGACAGTGACCCCACCCGGGCTCAGCTGGGCCTGAGCCTGGGCCGTGTCCTCGGGGTGAGGGCACCCTGTGGTGACCCAGGGTGGGGTAGGGTGGCTCCTGGATCCCACAAGGAGGTGATCCCCAGGAAATCAAGAGGGGGCTACACAAAGTCAGCACGCCTGTCTGTCCATCTGTTCTCAGGCGGATGTGACTTTCTGGCACCCCAAGGCTGATATTGCTTGTCCCACTGAGCCTGGGTCCTCCCGAGAAGCAGGATTTTAGAGCTGGCAGAGCCTCTGCAATCCCATCACCCAAGCTTTGGATTTTGCGGCGGAGGACACTGAGGCTCTTAGTGCCTTTTGGAGGGTCAGTGGCAGCCTGAAGCCCACTCTTTTCCCTACCTCATGTGCCCTCTTTGGACCAAGGAGAGGAGGCGCTGAGTTGGGAGGGACGGTGTGCGGGGCAGCCTGGACCCCCAGGAGACCCCCAGCTTGTGGGGTCGGATCCTCCTGCCTGCAGAGGGTGCCTGGGTCATGGTTGCCCCCGGCCTGTGACTTCCTTCCATCCCAGCGCTGAGCCTGGAGCGGGAGGTGCCCCGTGCTGCTGTGGGTTAAGAGGTCTCAGCGTGGTGGCCTCTTTCCTTGGAGCGGGTGGCAGGAATGACTCATGCTGCACACATTCTGTTGACGGCGGCAGCCTCTGGAAGTTGGGGGTGCTGATCTGAACCTCAAGCCCTGACCTCCTGGGCCACCAGCGGCCGAGCTTCTGACTGCAGTGCCTCCCCTGGCCCACCCAACCTGGGGCAACAGGCCTGGGAGGTGCCGTGTGCTGCCAGGTGCATGACCTTGAGCTTTTCAGGAGCCACCGCTTCCCCTGGGGCATTTAGGGAGAGGGTGCTGGGCCCGGCCTCGAAGTCACAGAGGCTGCGGTGTTCTCTGCCCCCTGCCCACCCCAGGGCCTGTGACCTGCACAGGGCTCCAAGCCCAAGCTCAGGGGCCTCACACTCACATAGGTGCTGGCTTGGAATTCGTTATGACTTTTGAGTGAGGGGCCCTATATTTTCATTTTGCCATGGGCCCCAGGAGCTGCTCCTGTTCCCACTCCCAGCTGGTCTCCCCCCACCCTCCACGGAGCCCAGATGGATGGCAGGGAGGGGAGAGCCGAGGGCATGTCCGATGGGGGGCGGTTGCTGGCTGGGTGGGACGGGGTGGGGATTAAGCTCCAGAGGCTGCCAACTTGGCAAAGTTTTCCTCTCTGTGTTTCCCATTCAGGCTTTCTATTTTCCACTAATTCTGGACCCCTTCCCCCTCTCCTCCTTTTGAGACACGTTTTATGGGGTTGGCCACTGTGGTAGTTGACAGGTTAGGTTAGGGAGCAAATTAACTGAGAAATCCCAGTGGTTTAACACCATGATTTGATTTTTGCGGTCCCTCTGCTTCCTGTCCATCATGGCTCAGGGGGCGGGCCCCCTGCTTCCCATCCATCATGGTTCAGGGGGCGGTCCCTCTGCTTCCCGTCCATCATGGTTCAGGGGGCGGGCCCTCTGCTTCCCGTCCATCATGGTTCGGGGGGCGGCCGGGCCCTCTGCCCCACAGGGTCACTCATGGACCCCAGCTGGTGGAGGCCCCATGTCGTTGTATTTGTACCATCTGGAGCCCGCCGTCTCTCTTGATCCCCATTTTCATGGAAGGAGCAAAGGAGGCCTCCCTTCCCCCCACCCTACCCCCTCTCCGTTGTGCCCCAGCTGGGTCATGACACACGTCACCACTGAACTGCCAGGGGGTGGAACGTGTGGACTTTACTCCTGGTAAGAAGAGACGCATGGGACATGGGTGAACGCGAGACATGTCTACCATGGAGTCCCCAGAAACTTTTGCTGAATAAATGGATAAATAGAGGGAAGGGAAAATGCCATGCCCACATCTCTTCTTCGAGGGAGGTTCATGTTTAGAGTTTGTCTGGGAGTTTTCCAAGTGTTTATTGGTGGCTCACTAAGCACAAAACCCTCAGCCAGGCCCAGACTTTCCCCTGTGGGTGCAGGGCACCCGCTCCGGGAGAGGGCATCAGCAGAGGAGCTGGGAGAGGAGGGCCCTTAGCCTCCCTGTGTGGGGACTGCTGGTAAACTTTAAGTTTGATAAACTTCAAGCACTTATCTGAAGTTGATCCATGTCATTTGGATGTAAGAAATGTCACATGTCTTCATTTCTAGAAATCAAATCTGGCTCAGTCCGCAGCCCCCTGGCCGGGCTTGGGGCCCTTCCCATCCTTGCCACCCTCTCCTCCTCTCTTCCCTCACTTCTGCAGGGGTGAGCAAGCAAGGGCTAAAGAAAAGCCAGCTCTCGTCTGTGGTTCCCTTTATGCCACTTCTCCTTGCCCAGGGCTGTGAGATCCATTCTGGGCTGGGAAGCTCCTCAGGCAGAGATTCCCCAGAGTGCGGACCCCACTGTCACTCTCAGACTGTGACAGCACCCACGAAGCAAGTCCCTCACCCTAAAGCCCAGAGCCCTCCTGCCTTGCTTTCCTGAGCGTCCCCCCAGTCCCTGGTCCGAAGTCCCTCATCCGTGGCACATGCTGGCCCCTGGGCCCCTGGGCCACTGGTTTGCCACGTTGCCGGCCTGCCCGTCACAGCCGCTCGGAGGTGTTTCGGCTGCTAGCCACGATGCAGCCAGAGGACTCGAGTGTGAGTTACCTCATTTTGTTCACATTCACAGGCCAAGCCCAGTGCAGACAAAACACCAATAAAAGCCCAGGCCCTGGGCAAGGGAGAGCTGCAGGGAAGAGGGAGCAGGTTTTTCTCATGGCCCAAGACGTCTTTTTTTTCTTCCCCCACCTTTTTTTTTTTTTCTTATTGGCAAAGGAGGAAATCGAAGAAGTTTAAAAACAGCGTACAGTCCGCATTTGATGGCTGCAGAGTGTGTATGGCCTTCAGCTGCTTCCAGCAAATTATTCATAACCTATTGGAGCACTCGCTAGACGCTGACACCATGTCTCCTTCTCGTGCCGACTGGGCCCCCACCTGGGGCCCTGCCTGGGGCTCCTGGCCCTGGGCCTTTGAAGGGTTCCATACCTGAGCCAGGTAACTCCCCTTGGGATAAACTCTGGGCTCAGTTCCGCTGATGGGCTCAGGGAAGCAAGGCATTGGTAGGGCCTGGACGTGGGCCCCGAAACTGGACTCGGATGACACAGCGTCAATACATCCTGGGAAGAGCTGAGCCCGGTACCCGTCCTGGTCGCAGGTGCTCTGCCCGGGTCCCCAGCTGGGCGAGATTCCCATCCGTGGAAAATGTCCATCCATTTCCATTTCTCATGTTGCTTTCTATTTTCTGCCTCCCTCTCACCTCTCACTTCAGACATTCCTGTGCAGCAGCTCCTGACACTGAAGTGACCCCAAAGCTTTGTCAAAATGAATGAAGAGCCCTCTGGACAATCAGGAGAATGCCACTAACTCATTCCTTGGCCTTTGCCAAGGCACTTCTCTTTTCTGGACCTGGTTTTATTTTCCTTTTGAAAAGTGAGGGATGTACAAACTTTTTCTATGAGACCCCTGGGAGCCTTTCTTTTAAGCAAAAGGGCCATGCAGAGAAGAGAGAACCTCAGAACTGCTCTTTAGAAGGGGGCAGGGCAGGGAGAAGGCTGCCCAGGGCCTGGGCCTGGCCTTGCACCTGTCACCTGTCCTCCCCACCTTAGGGGGCTCTGTGCTCCCCTCGGGGCTCCATCAGGGAGAGTGGGAGAACCACCAGGGGGGTGGGGTGGGAATGGGGCCTCTGTAGGGACACGTCAGTAAGTAATGGACACAGTGACTCTTAATCCAAAGACAAAATGGCCACAGAGCACTCAGCAGCAAAAGAAATTGAGTGCAGGAAAAGGTGGGGCTGGAGTCTTGATGAGGATTTTCTCTTTCTCTTTTGAGGTTTGAAGCATTATTTGTTAACCACTTGGCCACCTCCACTGCCACCTTCTCGTGTCAGCTGGGTGGGTTTGTTCAGGCCCTTGGGGTGGGGGGCTGCCCTCGGCAGGGCTCCCCTTCACTGACCCAGGGGAGCGGGCAGAGCTCCCTGCAACCTGGGGGGCCTGGCCCTCTAAATTCTCACAGTGAAGTACCTTGGGGGTTTCTTACCAAGGTTTTCCACTCCTCGCAGAGGATGCTGTCCCACGCCACAGCTGGAGGAGCTGACGGGGGAGGAGGATGGGGAAGGGAATGTGGGCAGCCGGGCTTCCGGGAGTGGAGTCGCCCTCTTGAAATTCCAGATGGGTTGGGTGGGGGCCCTGTCTGCTGCCTTCAGAATCGATGATCCATAATTATTGGTGGAGGCACCAGTGGGGGAAATAGGAAGGCAGATTTCTACACAATGGAGGAAAGTTTCTAAGTTGCAGTCATTAATGAGTTTGAACACTGGCCACTTGGATTCAGGGGCTGCAGAGGGTCCCAGGATGGGGGTTCTGGATGGGGGCTTGGCCTGAACAGCCCTCTGGGTCTCCTCACCCAGCGGCTCTTCATCTACTGCTCCCCACCCCCGGCACTGAGGTCCGAGATTCCAGATGGGACAGATGGCCCACTTTGGCTTTGGCAAGTTCTCAGGAAGAGTAACTTACTTTGTCCCCAGAAAGCTGCCTTCCTCTCGCCCAATAGCCTGGTGGGAGGACCAGTCGAGGGAAGTCTCTGCTTGTTAATGACTTGGAGACCAAGCGGACAGAGATGTGTGTGTCCTGGGGGGCTCGGCCTGGAGTGCTTCTGCTGCAGGCTCCCATCGCGGGTTGCCCTCCCCTCCCCTTCGGGTGGGCAACCCAGTTCCCGCACTGGGTCAGCTCTGCAGGTCTTGCTTTGCTTGGCTCAGGGTGCAAGTGGGTTTCCAATTTCTGGGTTGGGGAGGGCGGCTTGGCCCTTTAGCTTGGGCTTTCCTGGCTGGGGAGCTGCAGGTAAGTTGTTGGACACACCTGGAGGAGTGATTTGGCCCTTAATGTTTGGGCCTGGAGGTGGGCACCCCGGACACCGTCCAACCTTCTTCCCGTGTGATACCTGGGATGGAGCTCGTCTCTAGTCCTCTGGTGGCCTCACAGGTGCTTGGCTCTTGAGAGGACCTTTTTTTTTATTTTTTTTAATTGAGATTTATTCACTACCATATTATGATCCAAAGTATATAATCCGTTGATCACTTTACCATCATATAATTGTTCATTCATCACCCTGATCTATTTTTTTTAACATTTTCCTTGTACCAGAAAAAGGAAAGCAAGAATCAAAAAACAAGAGTAAAAAAAACAGAACACCCAAATTGTCCCCCCCTCATTCTTCCTTTAGTTTTTTTTTTTTGCCCCCATTTTTCTACTCAT
>PVKY010008935.1:0-13712 GCA_004027775.1 Bradypus variegatus
GGGTCCTTGCGGGGTCTCAGCAGGGTTGGAGGCTTGCCAGACAGACATGCTGGGATCACAGGTGCCAGGTGGACGGAGGGAATTGCTGGGGGTGGGGTGGGGACTTAGACACCTGGACACCCCAAGAGGCACTGGGTGGCCCCTGAGAAAGGGACCCAGGACCCTTGACCTGCAGGCATTTCTCTGCAACACAGCACTTTCCCCCAGGAGGAGCTGCCCAGGCCCCATTTCGGGCCCAAGGGGCTGGGCTGTTGCCGGGTGTTCTAGTTTGCTAATGCTGCTGGAATGCAAAACACCAGAGATGGATTGGCTTTTATAAAAGGGAGTTTATTTGGTTCCAGAGTTACAGTCTTAAGGCCATAAAGTGTCCAAGGTAACACATCAGCAAGCAGGTACCTTCACTGGAGGATGGCCAATGGTGTCCAGAAAACCTCCGTTAGCTGGGAAGGCACGTGGCTGGCGTCTGCTCCAAAGTTCTGGTTTCAAAATGGCTTTCTCCCAGGACGTTCCTCTCTAGGCTTCAGGTCCTCAAAAATGTCACCTTGGTTGCACTTGGGAAGTTTGTTCTGTCTTAGCTTCTCCGGAGCAAGAGTCTGCTTTCAAGGGCCATCTTCAAACTGTCTCTCATCTGCAGCTCCTCTCTTAGCTCCTGTGCATTCTTCAAAGTGTCCCTCTTGGCTGTGGCTCCTCTTCAAAACAGCACTCTCAGCTGCTCTGAGTCCCTTCTGTTTGTCAGCTCATTTATGTGGCTCCAGTGATTTAATTTAGACCCACCCTGAATGGGTGGGGTAACACCTCCATGGAAATTATCCAATCAGAGTCATCACCCACAGTTGGGTGGCTGCATCTCCATGGAAACACTCAAAGAATTACAATCTAATCAACACTGATCCGTCTGCCCACATGAGATCATATCAAAGATAATGGTGTTTTGGGGGACGAAATACATTCAAACCGACACACTGGGTAATGCTGCTCCCCTGACCCTTTAATTACAGACTGCTAATGAGCCCTGAAATTAAATTAAGAGGCACTGGCAGCTCTGACACCCCATCCTCCTGCCCAGCTGTGGGACGGAGAGTGTCGGGAATCTTGAGACACTTGGGTGCTGGGGTGTGGTGGCTGGGGTGGCATGTGCCTGGGACCCCCCTTGCAAACACGGATTTCCCTGAGGCAGGGGAGGCCCCCAGTTCTCAGGGTGTCTGACATCTGGGCCTCCAGGAGAGAGGGGCTGCATGGTGGGAGAGATGAAGTGATTGCCCCAGGTCGGTGGTCAGGGGTATGCAGCCCAGGGGAAGCCCCCTGAGCCCCCCACTTCCCAGGTGGAGAAACTCAGGCACATATTGATGGTGGAGCAGAGTGCGACGCCCCCTACCCAAGCACGGCTCTGGCTCTAGTGTCTGCTCCAGGACCCCTCAGCTCAGTGCCCTCATCTGTGTGAACTGGAGGGACAGTGGTGCCTCCCACAGGCACTGTTTGGAGGGTCCCTGCTCAGCCCGGGGCCCAGCTGCACCATGTGCCAGGCTTAGGGCCCCAGGATGGACCCAGCCTTTGGGGGCTCAGGCCCGGGCAGCCGGAGTGCCTGCTGTCATGCTGGGTGGGGGCCATCCCTGACCCACCACCCAACCCGGGGCCTCGAAGGCACAGAGGTCCCCAGGAGCCCCCTCCCTCCCTCCCGCTCGCGTGCCCCTGCTTGTTCCTATGTGAGCGCTGCCCTCCCCCCACCCCAGCACTTCCCCCCCTGCTGGAGTTTTACATCCATCACGGCTAATTTTTAAGTCAAGAGCCATTATTACTGGGAATGAAGAGAAATAAAAGATGGTTCCTTCCAGGAAACCTGGCACCGCCAGGGAGGAGCAGAGCCAGACCCTAACGAGGGGCCCTGCCCCCCGCCCCCTTCCAGCACCCCAAAGCTTGTGGGGCACACTTCCGTCACCTCACGTTCTCTCTCGTTCTTCTGAAGTTGTTGTGAGTTTCCTTGAAAACAATGAGCACCTCTTTTTTCTTTTTTCCTTTTTTTGGCAACAGCAGCTGGGAATAAGTTGACACTTTCTAAAAACCGCCACTTATCGCAGGGGAAGGGGGCTGGGGAGGGAGCCCCCCCATGGCCAGCCCCTGACAGGCCACAGGCCGTATCTGGGTGGCCGGTCCAGGACACATCTGTCCCCTCACTGGGAGGGGTGGGTCGCCTGGACCTCAGGTTTTTTGGGAGGTCGGTGGTTGGAGGTTGGGGGGAGCGTGGTAGGGGCTTGGGTTTTGTGCCCTGGGTGTTTTCCCAGGGGCCCTGAGGCAGCTCACCCACGGCACCCAGAGGACGGCTGCATGTTGTGCTCTTTTCACACAGTTTCCTGCATTTTCACTTTTATTGGAGTATTAACCAGAATATTTGGTTATTTTCCTACACTCAGAGAACCATGTCTTGTATCTGTTAATACTGGCTGAGGCTGAACATGCGATCAAAAACAGGCATGAGAGCAACAGATGGGCAGAGCTCTGTGTATGTGCACGTGTGTGCATGCAGCCACGCATGTGCCTGACTGTGCGCATGCATGTACAGGTGTGTGGGCATCTGTGCGTACATAACACGTGCATGCACATACACCCATGTGTGCATTGTGCACGTTCATCTGCACATATGTGCACAAGTGCACATGTGAGCTTTCTTACACCTGCTCACCTGCATCTGTGTGCCCACATGCTTGCATGTGTGTGTGTGCATGTGTGCACACGTGTGTCTGGGTGTACACCTGTGTGCAGGTATGTGTGGGCACCTGTGCCCTGCTTTGTTCGGTACATAAATAATACAAAACCCGTTGGGGTTCCTGAAGCCCCAGGCCCCCTTCATTCTTCCTCTGTTACAGCAACCCTCTGGGGTCTGTAATTTTTCTGCCCATTTTACTGATGATGAAACTTGAGGCTGAGAGAGCTTCCAAGGTCCCTCTGGAAGATGCAGCATTGCTGCCTGGAGAGCTGGGGCAGGACAGGAGGCAGAATACACTGTTCCAAGGCCCCTCCCCGTCTCCCCTCGGCCCCCCTCTGCCTCACTGCCCCCTCCTGATGGAATCGGCCAGCAGGTCCCTGGCCTCCACATTTGCTGGCCATGCCTCCCACCTCAGCCTGCAGCTGCCAACACTGTAGTCCATGGTCCATCTTCCCCCGCCGAAGCTTCTGGTCACTGCTCGGGGGGCAGCCTGGTCCTGCACCTCCCTGCCCCCCACTTCCTGAACACAGCATGCAGCTCCCTGTGCTTCCCGAACTGCCCTCCGTGGCTGCACCGTCTCCTGCCATCCGAGCAGCCGGGCATCAGGGAGTCTTCTGGCTCCTGGCTCACCCTCATCCCCACATACCCCTGCCCCAAGTCTCAGTACCACCCTGTCCTCCCTCCTCTCCACCTCTCTCTGGCTCAGACAGGTCTCTGATAGCCCCTCCTCACGAGGAACACCCCCTCCAGGAAGTCTCCCATGCTCCTCTCATAGTCCCAGGACCCTCAGGCTTACCCCACGGCAGCGTGGGGTCTCCTGGGCCAGGAGCAGAGTGCTCTGTGGCCACCAAACATGGCCAGGGTGAGCTGTGGGCTGGAGCCTCAGGACCCCTCCCCTTGGAGTGGCAGAGAGGCTTCACGCTGTGTTCCAGTGTGGGTCAGCTGGCATTGGCCTTTTTTGGTGTTGTGTTGAGAAGGATCCTGAGGTGAGTTCTCAGCTGGGCGAGCCGGTGCCCTGACTGATTGGTGGTGTCTGGCATGGGTGTGGGTGAGGGTGGTGTCCGTGGAGTGGGCCCAGCTTCCAGCCTGGCCTTGGCCTTCAGGCACTGGGTCCATCTGTCTCTGTGGGTCTGTGCCTGGGAGACCCCGAACTTGCCGGTGAGGGAAGGGGGCCAGGAGGGGTGGGAGGGGGCAGAGAAGGGGGGGCAGGCAGGGGGCTAAGAAACGCAGGCTGGGGGCAAGGAGAGCGGCCTCGGGGGACCGTGTCCAGGGCCGCCTGGGGTGCCTATGGCCTGGGTCTTCCCCTCTGGCCCAGGAGTGGGTGCAGGGAGCAGGGTGGCAGGAACGCGTGGGAACCGGCACTGCCAGGTCTCCTGGCAACGACGCCCACCCGGCAGCTCTTGAGCTGGCGTGCCAGCTGATCTGCACGGGCAGCAGGCCTCTGTTCCCAGATGCTCCGGTGGCCAGGCCCCCCCGGGCACCCACCGGGTGTGGCTCAGGGGGCCCAGGAGCACCCTGGGCGGGACAGCAGTAGGACCACGTCACGCTCTGCAGACCCCTTCCCCACACGTGTCCTTGCAGCCCTGGGAGGAGGTGGTCCCCTGCCCCACGCAGAGCTGAGCCCACGGCGATGCCACACCTCCAGGAACGCCGGGCAGCGAGATGGTGACAAGCCCAGCTTCCCCGCCTCCCTGGTGCGCCCACCGGTGGGTGCGGCTGCCCAGCTCTTCCTTCTCACGGCGCCGAGGATGAAGTGAGGGGAGGGGTGTGAAGCTGCCAGCTAGGACCCCCCGGGATCTCGGGGACTGGGTGGGAAGATCAGTTTTGCCGCCCGGCTGGGAATTTCCAGGTCGCCCGAGAACTGGGCATGCTGGGCCACCCCCACAACACTGGAGTTTCAGCGAAGGACCAGATGGTGTTTTGAGCATTTTAATAAGAGCTATTTGCAGTGTTGCTGCCATAAAAAAAAAATAAAAAAAATCCTGTTTAATGAGCAAATGCACGTCGGTAGCGCATTAAAGGCGCTTGGATGTTTTAAATATTATGTACGTCGTGTTCATGTTAACAAACCTGATTTTTAATTACACCTTCCCCTGCTGCCTGGCGGGGCTGGGGGTGGGGGAAGGGAGAAAAATCGGGCAAAACAAGTGTGGTTTGCTGTCAGAAGTGACAGCCAGCTTCTCTGGGATCTCCCTTTGGCAGACATTGCGCTGGTCACACATACAGACACCAGAGTGGTGCAGGAATGTGGCGATGGCTCCACCCTTCCTAACCCTCATTTTGCAGTCACAGGCTGAGCCCTGACCTTGTCACTTGCTGAGCCCCTATCTAGCTCTGATCCTGGTCATACACTGAGCCCTGATCCCAGTCACACATTGAACCCTGACCTTGGTCATAGAGGATCCCTGGTCCTCATTTTTTCATCACAAGCTGAGCCCTGACTTGGACACATGCAGAACCCTATTCTTGGACACACACTGAGCCCTGACTTCAGTCACAGGCTGAGCCCTGATCCTAGGCACTAACTGAGCCTTGGTCCTGGTTACAAACTTAGCCCTGATCCCGGCCATGTACTGAGGCTCGATTGTGGTCACTTGGGCCTGCACCGTTGACCTTGGCTCCCTTTGCTGGTGCCTCCAATGGGAGGCAAACTCGGTGGATCAGAGCATGCAGGGGCGACCTCATGGGCCCTGGAGTAGTGACGCGGGCCTCAAGGAACGAGGTGCTGGGATGGGCCCCTCTGGGGGCTCGGCTGAGGGCTGAGAGGTGACCCCTGGCTCCCCTGTCCTTTCTGTATTCAGTCAACAACATCGCTGCTGGGAGCATCCAGAGCCACCCCCGCCCCACCAAGGCCCTGTTGCCTGAGCCAAGCCTTGGCAAGGGGCTGCGGTGCTCCCTGCGTGGTGAGCCCATCTGCGCGATGACTCTCTCCCCAGGCAGCCCCCAAGGGGGGCATCACTTTCTGTCTCGACCTCACAAGTGGTGTGAGGGGGGCTTGGGGATGTGGTGACTTGCCAGGGTCACGTGACTGGCACGCGGCAGGTGGGACTGAGGCCCGGGCCTGCCAGCTGACAGGGATGGAGGAGAGCCTGGGTCTCGGGGTCCATGGGGAACTGCGAGGTGCTGAGTGGCGGGGAGCCCAGCCCCCGCCAGCCTGAGGCCCCACATTCCCAGAGGTGGGGAAGGCGCTGGCTCTCCCCCCGCCTCTGTGCCGTTGTCTGCAGTCTCCTCCAGGGCACGTGCTGCGGAGCCTGCGCTGTCACACTGGCAGCGCATCGTTTGCATATTTGTCTTGTGTACCTGCGTGATGGAGAAATGAAAGGCTGTCACGCTGCTAGGAAAATAGACCCCCAGGGCAGGGCCCCAGTCGGTGGTGTTGGGTCGTGGGCTCACACAGGGGCGCCGTGGACGCTGCCTCGCTCGGCAGCTGTGGGGCCCTCACTGGGGGTCCCGGGGGTCAGGTGGACGGCCCGCTGACTGCGTCTCCGGCTTGAAGAGGCCGCGGCACTGCCAGCATGAGGGGATGGTCACCTCAACTGTGACAATCTGTCTCCCATTCTGTGGATATTGAAAACACCACATTAATGAAAAATTATGCTAATTATGTATTTAAAGTGTCATATTTATGAGTTTGGCCCAAAGATAAACTGCAGTAATAAGTGCTATTACCTCTTTAATAAGTCCTCTATTTACATTTAAATGCCGATTTGAGAGCGGGGATTCCAGAGAGTTTCTCCAGGGGACTCCGTGTGGACTTAGTGAGTCACGGGTCCAAGCTTGTCACTTCCCAGGAAGGAGACGGGGGCTGGAGAAGGGTTGCATGGCCCCTCAGAGGTGGGCAAGAAGGCAGGTGCCCTGTACCCGGGCTGCTCCCCACCTTTGCCCACCCCCAGGGGCACTGGGCAGTCAGCGGGTGTTTCTAATTTCATAGCCCAGAGAGGCCATTGCTGGGTGCAGACAGAGCTGCACGGTTCTCCTCTGCTCAAGAACCTTCAGTGGCTCCCGCGGCCCTACCCCAGGGCGCCCTGTGTCTCCTGTCTTCCAACTGAGTGGCCTGGCCCTGGTGACCAGTCTGTGTGTGTCAAGCGAATGATGGTGAGTGGGGGCCTCGGTTAGCCCTTCCCCAGCACACCAATGGCTGGGTTCCAGGACCCTGGAATCTGAGGCCTGGAGGTTTGTGGAGGCCACCTTGACGGAGATCTCTGACCCCCCACCACACACCCTCACACACAGCCCCCCGTCATGGACTGGTTTGGGGTTGTTCAGAAGCCCCCTGCCCCCTCCTTCCTCCCAGACTTGCCCTTCTGTTCCCTCTGCAGGGCCCTTCCTCCTCTCCCACCCCTGTCGATTCCTCAGGCTGCGCTCACCCACCTGCCTGGAGGGCCCGTCACAGCCCTTGTGGCGCCTTCCTTGGCTGCGTTGGTGTCTGTCCCCCACCATGCTGTCTGCTGTGCTCCGGACACATGCTGGTTCCTTCGCTGGGTCTCCGTGGTGATCACACCGACCCACCCTGGTCGCCCAGGCGGGATTCTCGAGAGACCCCTGTCATGGATGGGCCCCCAGTGCACACTTTTTAGTGGAGGGATGAAGACATGAAGACGCGAGCAGCATGCAAAAGCCAGCAGGCCGGTGGGCGTGGCACCTGCTGTGGCCACCGCCCTGGCGGCTTTCCCACGACAGCGTCAGCGTCAGCAATCTGCTCCCCAGGTGGCCACTGGAGCAGGGGTGGCGGGCAGGGGTGGGGTCCCCTCCCCAGGTGGGGCCACCCAGAGGACGGACTCCCCAGGAGGCTGAGCAGGCTGGGGGCACATCTGCCTCAGGACAGGGGAGGAAGAAGCCAATGGAGCTGGTCACTGCGTGGGTGGGTGGGTGGGTCGGTGGGGGGACACTGAGAGCCACTGGTGCCAACCCGGCCCTGCTGCCGGCTGGGTGACCTGGGGGAAGTCACGACCCTGTCTGTGCCGCCCTGCCCGAGGCAGGCCTTACTATGCCCATTTCACAGGCCCCACCTCGGGGTCCCTTAGGTGCAACCACCCCAAGCCCCCACGCTGAGCTCACCACCTCCCCCCACCCCAAAGCGGCCCCTCCCGGGTACCCCTTGTGGGGTCAGGAAGCCAGAGCCTGGCTGCTCACCACCCTGCCCTTGGGGCTGCCAGCGCTCCGTGGCATCCGGGCGTGTCTGCTTGTACCCCTGGCACCATGGAGGTTTTCAGCTCGGCTTTGCTGAAAGGAGGAGTGGGCTCGGCTGGGGTCCTGCAGTCACTAGTAGCACGGCCCGGTCCACCCTTTCAAGGAAGACCAGTTTTACTTGAAAGAACAACTGATGTGCAAATCATGGTTAGCCAGAGTTGGGCACTTGGCAGGCGTTTTCCCAGAGCCAAACAACTGGCAGTATCTGTGGCAGTGACAAAATCTGAGCTTCGAGGTGAGAACTAGAATCTGGAAAATGTATCTCCACCACCGTGTGCTTCAAGCTTCTCAATACTCACAGACTTTTCAAATGAGCTCACTGGTGATGTTAGAGTGTGTCAACACGGGGAGAATCTGCACAGCTCAGTGTTTTCCAAATGACCAGGGCCTGAAATGACAAAATCATGCATGGACAAAAGATCCTTTCGAAGTGCAAAACACAGCGGTGGGTTTTAATGTAACAGAGAAGGCAGTTCATTGATGTGGTTTCAGATTCTGCATTGCAACTAATTTTTGAGAAGTTACCAGTTGTCTTTTAGTGTAATGTCAAAGAACGTTCTCAATCATGTCAAAAGAGATATAACGTGCTCCTCCCACTCCCAACCCCATTTCTGAGTGAGGCTGGATTTTCTTCATGGATTTCAACAAAAACAACTTAGCACAGCAGACAGGATGCAGAAGTGGAGAGAACCAGCTGCCTTCTATTAAGCCAGGCATTAGAGAGATTTGCAAAAATGTAAAACAATGCCACTCTTGTCACTAAATTTTTTGAAAATAAAATTATTTTTTAAATGAAAACACATTATTTACGTCACCATATGATAGGCTCATTATTGCTATTTTAACATGAATCATACATAAATACTTGGAACATTTCTCGGTTTTCATTTCAAATACAGTAACTGTCCATAGGTACGACCCCATAAGCTCTTTGGGGTTCTCAGGGATATTTGGGAGGATACAGGGGTCCTGAGATGAAGTGGCTGGAGGCCGCTGTCCTGGTGGGACCCCTGCCTGTGGCTCAGCTGCTCGGGGCCAGCCTTGCTCTGCCTCCGTCCGTGTCCTCCCGTGGGCTGGGTCCCTGGGGACCTGGAGGTCAGGCAGCTGGGGCCAGAGGGAGCTGGACACGGCCACTGTGTCACGGACGTGGTGCTCGGACCTGCTCTGCCCGGCAGCTGGGTCCTGGTCTGCTGCCCACTGCCCTGAGGGTCGGCGACAGCTGTGCCTTCCGCCCAGGGTTGTTTCAAAGGCCCGAGAGGGTTTGCCAAGTGCCACCATTTGTAGAGATGTCATAAGTGGCTGCAATTATCACCAGAAATGTTGACCTTCCTGCAAACCTTAGGAACTGGGCCTCAACATGCCTGTTTCCCGTGGGGAAGCCAAGGCTCCAAGGGGGGCTGGCCTGTCAGGGTGACACAGGAGTGGGGTCCCGGCGGTGCCCAGCTCTCTTGCTCCTCAGGGCTCCTGCACCTCTTGCCCCAGACCTTCCTCAGACCCTGCCAGGGGACCCTCACACCCCAGGAGGCCAGCACCCCCCGTGGGTCCAACTTCCTGAGTGTTGTCATGGGAACCACTTTCTCATCACTGACCAGGGCAGGGCCAGAGCCGAGGGGTAGGCCGAGGTGGCCGGGAGGGAGACGGCTTCTGGGCCAGTGGGGCTGGGCGGCCTGATGTGGAAGGGGGTGGCCACCTCTGTCGTGGTGGGCAGGCGGGCGGCGGTCACTCGGGGTCTTGCCATCTTTGTGGTGTGAGGCAGGGGTGGAGAGTGAGGCTTGGGTGGGGACCTCGGGGGGCTGGCCGGCATCAGGAATTGGAGTTGGAGTTAGGGGTTACTGTGGGGATGTCATTTCTGCCTGGGGCCCAGGAATGCCCAAAGTTTGCCCTGCCAGTCACTCCCACTGTACCACCGTGAACCAGTGAGCGGGACCCGAGGGCCAGCACAGGGTGAGGACCACGGGGCCACTTTTTGGCAGCTGCCCGAGTGCCCCCTGCCCAGCAGGGCTCTGATCAAGGCCAGGCCGGGCCAGGAGGCCTGGGCACGTGTCTTGCGAGTGGTGGCATGGCTGGCAGGGCTTTGGGGGTCCTGGAGCCCGTGACAGCCGCTGTGACCCTTCTGGGCTCTTGGCTCTGCATCCGGGAGAGGAGGAGGGGTCTGGCAGGGAGAAGGCATGGACCCCGAGGGCTGAGAGGACACACGGGGGGTTGTGCTCACCAGGGGCTCTCACGGGCCCCCACCCTGGCTCACTCACAGAACCCAAGTTCCCGGGGCCTGCCCGAGCCCCACACTCCTCCAGCTCTTTGAACTCCCAGACGGGACCCCTGGGCACAGGGGAGTGCAGTAGATGGGGGTGGGACACTGAAAGCAAGAACCAGTGACAAGCCCTGAAGAGGTGGGCCCGCGAGCAGAGGGCAGCAGGGCCCACAGGACCTGAGAGGACCCTGCGTGCCTGGGGTTGGCGAGGCCCCGGGGGTGGGGCCTTGGAGCCGAGGCGGGAAGCGGGCAGAGGCTGTGGGAGGACGCGGGAAGAGGACTGGGGGCAGGGAGCACAGCCAGTGCACAGGAGAGGGGGGAAGGGGCTTGGCGTGTGCAGGGGAGTGGAGTGGGGAGCCCTGGGTGAGGGACAAGTTGGGAGGACGGGGTGGGGGGGATGCAGCTCACCGAAGGCCCTGTGGGTCCCGTCGGGCGTTTGCCCCCCACTGGATGAGATGGGCCATGGGAGGCGGTTGAGCCCAGAGATCACGCTCCCATGGCCATTATTAAACGATCATCTGGCTAATGGGTGGGAAACCAAGCAGGGGGTGGGTGGGGTGGGGGCAGGGGTGGGGGCAGGGTCCTGTGGCTCAGGGCAGGGCCCCGTGAGAAGCAATGGTGGCCGGGCCGAGGTACGTGGGGGAAGCTGAGTCAGCCGCCCCTGGCCGGGGGCTGCAGCGCCGTTTCCTGGAGGCCTGGCCACTTCCCAGTGGCTGCCGGGACCCAGGAGGTGGCTGTGGACAGATGGATTCAAATCCAAGGTGGAACTGTGAGGACTTGCGGACAGGCTGATTGGGTCGGGCACTGTGGGAAGGAGGGGCAGGGGCTCGAGGCAGGACCCTACACCTGCTGGACGGGGGCAGGAGGGGTTGCTGACGCACTCCTGAGTGAGGGGCTTGGTGGGCTCCAGGCCACGCCTGCCTGAGACCATGACCTGCAGGGCCCCGGGACCAGGTTTCCCGACATCAAGTCCTGTGGGCTTTATACCACCCCCACCCCGAGCCCCTCAGGGGTCCGACAGCCCGCCTTGCCCCCGCTCTCCTGAATCCTCTCGGGGCTGCTTCTCCTGTCTCTCTGCTGTCCCCCAGCCAGGCAGATGCCCCATGATGTGGAGCCAGGCCAGCGGGGCCGGCAGACACAGTGGACACAGGGTCGGAGATGGCCCGAGGCAGCCTACCTGGGGGAGAGGTCCTGGGTCCTCCCTGCCCTGCCCTTGACTCCCGAGTGACCTTGGAGCTCTGCTCAGCAACCCTGTCCCTGCTTGGATCTGGTCTCCTCGGATTTGTGACAGCTTTCGGGCCTGAATTTGGGCTGCACACCCATGGCCTCGTGGGGGGCAGGGGCTGGCTCGCCCCTCGGGGTGGGAGCCCAAGAGTGTTTGCCCTCAGCAGTTGAACACATTGCCCAAAAACAGCAGCCCCGGTGCCGGATCCGCCCCTGCTGGGAACATATGCTGCGTGGAGAGGGGGCGGCGGTTGGTGGGCTGGGGGCTGGTGCAGTCTGACGGCCCCCAGAGCTGCCGGTCTGGAGGCCCCGGGGGTCTGCGTCTCAGCTGTGGCCGTGGAGGGGCAGTCGGGAGCTGCTAGGAAGGAAGCGCTGTGTGCCAGCCGCTGCCTGTGTGTCCTCGGGGTCCCCACCAGTGCCTGCCGGGGCAGGGGCTGTGCCACCCCCCAGCTGGCAAAATGGGGAGAGAGACTGGGAGTGGCCGGGGACCACGGAGGAAGGGCAGAGCCTGACCCCATGGGAGGGGCACTGCCGAGGGCACAGGAGGGGCGACCGTGACAGCGCCCCAAACTGGAGCCTTAGGGCAGCCCGGTGGGTCCTCTCCTGGAGGGGGCTGGGGCGGATGTGATCGCAGCAAGGCAGCCGGGTCCCTCCACAACCCGGAGAGGCCGCGTCGTGGCCTCTTCCAGCTTCTGAGCTGGCCGACCACGCTTGGTGTTCCTTGGCATGTGTCCCAGGACAGTGGGCCGGCCTCATTCATTCACTCATTCATTCACTCATTTGCCAGTTCCTGTGTGAGGTGCTGAATTCTCACTCAAAATCACCCTGGCTCCCTGTGTCCCCTGAGGCATGCTAGGTGGGAGAGGGGGCTTCTGGGCCTCAGTTTCCCCAACTGTGCAAGGGCAGGGGTTGAAGTCAGTGAGTATCTCACCAAGGGCCCTTGTCTGCTGTGTGCTCAGCTGTGCCCCCCGCCTCCCTCGCAGGGGCTGGTCCAGCTCCTTAGCCTAGACCCGAGGGTCCCAGGGCCAGTCTAGTGTACCTCTCCCCTCCGGCCCGTTGGGTCTTTCTCTCTTTTGCCCCCTTCAGGCCTTTCTTCCTTGACCCCCCTGCAGAGTGCCCATCCCCTCCTGGTCCCACCCCCAGGGGCTGCCTGGAGGAGGGGCCAAGACAGTCTCTCTCCCTCGGTCCTGCCTTCTGACTCCCCAGTCCTGGGCAGGTGGCTGGATCTGCAGCCTGGCTCCCCGGCCTCAGTTTCCTCATTTGTAAAATGGGAACAAATAGTCCCTGCCTCAGCAGATGGTTGGGAGGATTAAATGAAGTCACAGGCATGAAGCCCTGGGGCCGGGCCGGGCCCACAGGGGGTGCCCGCTCAGGGGTGGCAGCCCCTCTGCTTGTTATCCAGCCTCTCCTGGACACCCATGTTGCACTGGGCCAGGCTGAGGCTCCAGGGATCCAGAGGTGGGTGACCCTCCTCAGGGCCTGCCTTTGGGCTCTTGGGGCCTGACCAGCTGAGGGACACCAGCCGGGAAGTGGGAGCTACAGCAGCGGGAGGCCGAGGCGGGCAGCTGACTGGAGGGACGTCCCGCTCGGCTGCCCCCCCACTCCCCCAGGCCGGCCCAGCGGCTCCTTCCACCGTCCCAGGGGCGGCTGCCAAGGGAGGGGCAGGCCCACCGCACGCCCTCCCCGGCCCCCGCTGGTGTGAGTGTGTTCAGGGGGAAGCACGTGAGGCCTCTGTCGGGGCCAGGCTCGGGGCTCGGGGCTCAGGGCGGTTGGAGGGGAGGACCTTTGCGTGTGAAGCCCACGCAGGCCTGATGGAGAGGCCGTGGGCTCAGGCTCTGGCTGTCACACCCCTCCCGGGGCCCCCGAGCAGGGATGGGAGGTCCTCTTTCTCGTCTATCCTGGCTTCTGCCTGCTGCAGTTCCAAATTCCTAGGAAAGGCAGCCTGCTCCTTTCACCGGCTTCTCCCAGGTGCCGCCCTGAGGTGAAAACGAGGCAGCCGGAGGGAGGGAGACATTGTCTGCAGGGTTGCAGGCCCAGTATGGTTTCTTTCTTGTCAAGAATGGGATTGGGGTGGCAAGTGAGGGGCTGTTTCCTTGTAATTTGTGCTTCCATCCAGCTCAGGGTCACACCCAGAACTGTGAAAACCCCTCCAGGCAGTGATGGGGGGGTGGGGGGGGGTCCAGGCTTCTGCTTTGAGGGGTGGGCTGGTTTCAGGAGGTCTCCCTCACCCAGTCACCCTGGGGCTGGCCTTCTGGGGCCCTGGATATCCACAGCGTGTCAGGGCAGAAGGGGCCTCAGTGCTCATTGGGGTCAAGCCCTGCATCCTAGGCTGGCGGGGGTGTGGGG
>PVKY010008936.1:0-13701 GCA_004027775.1 Bradypus variegatus
CCGCGCACCTCCACGCACCGCACCGAGCGCCTTCTCCGCACCAGGTGGGAGCCCGCCCGCGGGCCGGGGCCAAGTTACTAGGGTAGGGGTCTGACTGCCCGGGACTGGAACCTGGGACACGCCCCACGGACAGGGCCATCGGCGGGTCCTGGGTTGCGGGGCTGGGGCCGCGAAGTTGCTAGGTGCCGCCAGGGATTCTGGCCGGGGCTGGCCAGCAGCGGGACTGTTCCGGGCTCTGGGGGGCTGGTGATCCTTGGGCGAGGGACGGGGATTGTCCAGGCTCTGCCCCTTGGCTGTGGAGCTGGAGATCCAGGGTGCGAGGAGGGGGGCGGTGATCTCCAGCACTCCCAACCCAGTGGACCCATGTGCGAGTCACAGATGAGGAAACTGAGCCCTGCTGGGCTCAGTGACACCCCCTTCCAGGGCATCTGTGTCCCCTTCACATCTCCCATCCCTTGGGCAGGGGGGAGGGATGGAGACCCCGGAACATCCCCCACCCCACCTCCAGGCACTGTGTGCCAGGGGCTGGGGGCTTCCCCTCTCGGGGACATCTGCCCACTTGTCCCTGTCTTCCAAGAGCCCTGTGGGGCTCACTGTATACAGGGCCGGACAAGGACTTGGGGCTGGGGGCCTCTGTCCCTGCTCCCTGCCAGCCCTCCAGCTGCTCTGGGTGCGCTCAAGAAGTCAGAAAACTCTCAGACTCAGGTAGGGTGAGTTTCCAAGTGAGGCACTCCAGTGCCAACATTGCTCAGCCATAGGGACCATGAGGTAACGGGGTGGGGGTGGGGGGCACAGGCCTTGTCTGGCTTCAGCCCAGGTCTTTGCTCTCATGGTGCAATTTCCAGCACCAGTAGTGGGGAAGTGGCATCTGATCACTGCCAAGCCAATCACCAGCTCTGATCCCCAGAGCCTGGGACTTGGAGCTGGGAGGAGAGGGGAGGAGATGGCTCTAGGGCTAAGGGCCCAGCTCCTCCCAGACCCCAGTCCCCCAACCAAACGTAGACACTGCTGTGGCCACACAGAGGCCTCAGCCCCTCGGTGGCCACAGGCTCACGTGAGCATCTTAGGATAGATGTTAACTTCTTTGTTCAGGGCACCAAGGGCCAAGTCTGCCACCCACCAACCCAAGTGCTGATCTGGGCTTCCAACTGGCCTGGGCAAGCCACTTCCCTTCTTAGGCCACTGTGCTTCTATCTGCACAGTGGGGAGCAGTCCCACCCTTCCTGCACTCCAAGATTGCTGGGATGGACATGGCAGCCCTGTGCAAACTGTAAAGTTCAGTGCTGTCAACCATGTCACAACTCCTCAGAAGTGGGGGTGAGGGTGGGGGAAGGACCCAGCTGGGATCAGACAGAGCAGCGGGTGAGTTTCTGGCCTTGGCTTCCTCTCTCCTGGCCATGCATGTGCCAGACCTCAGTGATGATGACCGTCACAGGCCTCTGCTGGGCCTAGAGGACTTCTTCCTGGCCACTTCCTGCGGGCACGCCATGAGTGAAAGTTCCCCGGGAATGCCAGGGCTCAAGGAGGGATTGGGCTCCCCAAAGCACTAAACCACAGGAGAGGAGGCTCCTGGGGACGATGGCACACCCTGCCCTCAGCCCCTTCCCAGGGCAGTCCCTGGGCACCATGCTACCCCCACCTAGGTCGCAGGGTGAGAAGGGCTTTTGTCCATATGAGAATGGCCAAGGCCGGGTATGTGGTCCAATGGCTAGTGTCGACCACAGGCAGCTGTGGCCCTGGGGAGAGGCTGGGGGCCGGCAGGATCCTGCCCCGAGTTTAAGATCTCCAAGGCTAAAGACCAGGAATGGCTAGAACAGGGTCACGGGATAAAGGCCTGGAAGCAGTCTGAGTGGCACACTCAGGGTGAAAACACAGGCAGAGAAGGCTTCCTGGAGGCCCTGGACCAAAGGGGCTCAGGGCAGAGGAAAGAGGGTGGCAGCAGCCCTGGGGCCTTGGCCAAGGGACCAACAACCCTAAGTCCTCTGAGCATAGTCCCCACAAGCCATGACAAGCGTTTAGGGAAAGAGTCCCTGGCTGGGCCTCAGTTTCCCATCTGTACAGCAGGGCAGTCAACTGGCCAAGGCTGGTCTCACATACTCACTCACTCAACAAGCATCTAACCCACTGTGGGCTTCGACTGGTGTAATCGAAGGACAGAAACTAAATGCCTACTGTCAAAGCAGGGCGGGAGGGGCAGCTTCCCGAAGAACTAGGCTGGAGAAGGAAGAACATTTCAGGGGGAGGGACAAGGCGGGAGAGTCTGAGGGGTCTCTGGGGAACAAGCAGTAGCCCAGTGTGGTGAGATCACAGATGGCAACAGAGATGCGGTAAGGGGTGCCAAGTTCAGAGTTGGGGGGAAGGAGGGGTTCACACAGGGCCTTGAATGCCAGGGGAAGGGGCTCAGACCAGCTCTGGGGGACAGCAGGAACCTTCAAGGGCTTCAAAGTAACAGGCTTGGGTCAGGGTCTGTGTGGGTTAGGAGAGACTGGCTGGAGGCTCAGAGGCCAGGTCTGAACTGGTGACGGGGAACAGGGGTTCTCAGCATGGGGAGCCTTGCACCGTTAGCTGGAATGAGAACAAAGAGTGAGGCCAGGACCAGCTCTGTAATTCCCCCGGGGCCGGTGAAGCACTGTTCTCCTGCCCTTCTGTGGGCAGCTGTGGGGAGGGCAGGGGGCAGGGGCCAGGATCTCCCAGAAGGGAGTGCAGAGGGATGGAAGGGGGCAGCAGAAGACGAGGGGGAGGATGGGGAATGCCAGGAACGCAGAGGCCCAAGGAGCCAGGAAGGCAGCCCCCGCGTCTGCCCACGCTGCCCACACTGCCTCTGGTGTCACCTGCGGAGAGCGCTGGATGCCATAAATGCTAACGGGGATTAGAGGAGATCAGACAGAGAAATGGTTGGCACAGGGCCTAATCCTAGGTGTTTTCCCCAAACAGTGGCAGTGAAAACGGCTTCCTCCATGGCCAGCACTGTGCCAGGTGCTCTTCGGGTTCTAAGTCACGTAATCCCCACTGCCAGGCCCCATGGGTGCCCCCATTGCCAGCCGAGGAGGCTCAAGCATGGGGAGGGAGAGGAAGTCGTCCAAGGTCACCCAGAGCCCACGCCTGTCTGTGCTGTTGTGAGGAGCTGAGAGGCGGGAGCCCCAAGGCTGTGGGAGGCTTTGGATGCCAGGCACAGAGGCTGCAGCCGGTCTGGGGAAGGCCAGAAGGTTCCCTGGCCCGGCCTCATACCCCCACCCCACACCCCCAGCCCTTTCTGCAGAGAAGCTTTCCCCTCCCCCACCTGAAGCCAAGATGTCCAGCAAGCGGGCCAAGGCCAAGACCACCAAGAAGCGGCCACAGCGGGCCACTTCCAATGTCTTCGCGATGTTTGACCAGTCCCAGATCCAGGAGTTTAAGGAGGCCTTCAACATGATCGACCAGAACCGCGACGGCTTCATTGACAAGGAGGATCTGCACGACATGCTGGCCTCGATGGGTGAGCAGGGCCAGGCTGGGTGTGGAGGGCCGGGCAGGCAGTGTGGCTGCTTGTCACTCGAGGAGAGAGCCCAGAGGGCCTCAGAGGTTGAGGAGCGGAGGGCCCCTCTGCCCGCGCACCGTGGGCAATTCTGCGTCAGCTCCTCCTCCCTGTCTGTGACGCTGGGAGGCCTCGAGCCAGAGGCTGGAGCTCCCGTCCCACCAGGTGACCTCCTTGGGGAAAGGACCTTCCAGTGAGTCTGGCCTGAGCTGGGACAGGTTTGGTGCCCAGGGTGGGGCCTCCCCTCAGGGCTGCCCAGCCCTCTCACCGGACACCGGATGTGTGCATGAAAGCCACCATTACACAGGAAGGGAAGTGGGCACACAGCAGTGGCCCCAGCCAGTGAGGGGCAGAGCCAGGGAGAAATGGTACCCACCCTAGAGAGTAGGTCCAATTACTTTCCCCAATGTAACAGGGAAACTGAGGCACAGAGTAGTTCTGTAATCTGAGGTCCAGTGCTAGATTTGAATCCAAGACTGCCCCATGCAGATTTGTGGCTCAGGCTGCCCAGTAACATTTCATTTAGAAAAGAGCACAGACCTGGTCCAACTCTCCACTGTTCAGATGGGGAAACGGAGGCCTAGAGGGGAAGCCAGAGCACCCTCCTCTCCTTCACTCACCCTCACTCTGAAGTCACCCATCCCAGCCTCTCTGACCACAGTGACTTTCCCAGGAATCTGAATCTTAGAACTGAAAGGACTCAGGAATCAATTCCCATTCTCCAGTGCTCAGTGGAAAAACTGAGGCCTGGGGGCCAGGCCTCCAGATGCCACACCCCAGCCAGTGGCCCTGCCCCGACACCCCTCTCCATGGGCTGGCCACAGACAAACTCCCTCAGCCCCAGGATGAGACTGACACCAGCACCGACTCAGGTAAGACAGGGAGTTTCTGGAAGCAGGAGAGGCAGCTGTGTGAGACCAGGCCCCGGGCTTTGGGGCCAGGCAGTCTGGGTCTACCTGTGGCTCTGCCCCTTACTGGCTGGGGCCACCACTGTGTGCCAACTTCCCTTTCTGAGCATATCCGGTGTCCGGTGAGAGGGTTGGGCAGCCCTGAGGGGAGGCCCCACCCTGGGCACCATACCTCTCCCAGCTCAGGCCAGACTCACTGGAAGTCCCTTCCCCAAGGAGGTCGCCTGGTGGGATGGAAGCTCCAGCCTCTGGCTCGAGGCCCCCCGGCTTCACAGACAGGGAGGAGCTGATGCAGAATTGCCCATGGCGTGAGGGCAGAGGGGCCCTCCACTCCTCAACCTGTGAGGTCCTTTGGGCACAAGGAGTGTTGTGAAGCTCTGAGAACGCGGGGACACAAAGACTTCTTCCCGTTCACCAGGTAGCACCCTGCACCTAGGGCCCAAAACCCCAGAGACCCAGACAGCCCTGGGCATCTGCCCTAAAGAACATGCACCCATGTTGGCAGCTCATAGTGGTGGGACCACAAATGGGTCATGGTCTTCTGATTAAGAACATCATCCTCAGGATAAAAGAAAAAGAATCAAGAGCAGCAAATAATAACATAGTAATAATAAGCTCTGCAGGCATTATTTTAAATCTCAAAACAATCCTACTGGGTAGACGTTATCATTCCCATTTTACAAATGAGGAAACAAGTGAGGAAACTAAGGCTCAGAGAGGTTAAGTGATTTGCCCAAGGCCACACAGCGACCAAGTCACAGAGCTGGGACCGGAACCCAGTTGTTGACTCCAGAGTCCACAAGGCTGTGCCAGTCATTGTGATGACTGCTTGGGTTCAAATCTAGCACTGGACCTCAGATTACGGAACCACTGTCTAAGTCTTCACACTTCTCCCAAGAGGTAGGGGACAAGGTGGCACAGAACCGGGATTCAACCCAGGTCTGTGTGACACCAAAGCTCACTGGTTTAACCACTTTTGAAACTGTGCCTGGAATTTGGGGTCAGGCTGCCTGGGATCGAATGCCGGCTCCGGGCCTCACTCCCTGTGTGGCCTTGGGAAGTCGCCTCCCCTCTCTGTGCTGACCATCCGGGGTGGTAAAAAGGAAAGGCCATGAGGCACAGGCAGCACCAGACTCTCGGGGGTCCCGTCAGACTTTGGAGGGCTGCGCGTCTGTGGGACTCCCTGGGACACGAGGGGGGGAACAGGGCCGGTGACAGCAGGCACGCCTGCCCTGCCCGCCGCAGGGAAGAACCCCACGGACGAGTACCTGGAGGGCATGATGAGCGAGGCCCCGGGGCCCATCAACTTCACCATGTTCCTCACCATGTTCGGGGAGAAGCTGAACGGCACCGACCCCGAGGACGTGATCCGCAACGCCTTCGCCTGCTTCGACGAGGAGGCCACAGGTCAGCAGCCCCCGTGCGGGGCCAGGCCTCCCTGCCTGTGCTTGCAGAACTGTAAAAGCCATGCTGCCTCCTTGTCCTCCCCCAGAAATTCCAAACCCAAACTGCCCACGTCCCCCAAAACTTCCCCTGTTGTAATTACACCTGTTGGCCCCACACACACTCTCCTTCTGCCTTAGACCTTTCTAGAAATCAAGCCATCTCATGCCTGTCTTGCCAGCAAGATACAAAAAACCAGGACACAACCAGAGTGACGGTGGCAGTGGTTGTTTCAATAATAACATTTCTGGGGGTCCTCAGGCCCACCACAGACCAAGGCATGTAAGATGATTTTTAATCTCACGGCCCCCCACTAGGCTGGCAGATTTTCATACCCATTTTATGGATCAAACAGGCACAGAGAGGTTAAGCAACTCACCCAAGGGCACACGGCTAGGAAGGACAGGGTCAGTGTCAACCTCCGGCAGTGGACTTGCAGAGCTCCCGGCATTCTATTCTCACAGCCCCAAGTTTCCCCCAGACAGCCCCACTGCAGCATCCTCCCCTCTGGGACCCTGGAAGCCCATGTCCTTCCTCCAACCCAACAGAGACCAGGCTTGGGTCTTTCCTGGCTCCTCTACCACAGGGTCTGCAAGGGCTGGTGGGCCGAGGGTAGGGGGTGTTGGGTGTGGCCCGGCTCAGCTCCTGCCCTCACGTGCCCTGGCCCTGCCCCAGGTTTCATCCACGAGGACCACCTCCGGGAGCTGCTGACCACCATGGGCGACCGGTTCACAGATGAGGAAGTGGACGAGATGTACCGCGAGGCACCCATCGATAAGAAAGGCAACTTCAACTACGTGGAGTTCACCCGCATCCTCAAACACGGCGCCAAGGACAAGGATGACTAGGCCCCGCGACCCCATCCCTGTGCCCAGGCCCTGTCCAGTCACACACACACACCCCGCCACATACCACCCACCTGTACCATCTCCAAGCCGACAACCACCAGCTCCCAGTAGAGGACACAGGCCAGGAGATGGGCAATGCCAGGCAGGTGTTCCCCCCACCCAGAGGCCTGGGGTGTCTGGCCCCTCTGAGGAAGGACCATCTTCCCAGAGATGGGCCGGAAGGGCAAGGCCTGGAGATACCAGGAAGAGGCCCCTCAAGGCAGCTGGGGTCTCGGCAGGGGACTGCCCAGCTGGAGAAAGGGGCCCTGTGTCCCCGCACAGGGTGTGGAGGTGCTTTCCTAGCCACTGTCACAAGCACACAAGCCTCACCAAGGTCCCCTCTCAGGGGACAGGACCCCAGACCCTCCCCTACCCCTGCCCAGCCACGAGAACACACCCCCACTGTCAGGGGAGGGTACTCAAGAAGGGACATGTCGAGGGGGTATTTGTACCAGGAGGAGCAAAATCTCAAATAGAAAGCTGAGCACGGCTTCGAGTCTGAGTGTCTGCATTGGGGGGAGCTAGGGGAGCTCTTAGACTCCCAACACCCCCACCCCTCTGCTGCCCTGATCCCCTTCCTGATCACCCCAGCCCAGGAGGGAGGTGCTGGGGACCCCTCAGCTGAGACCAGATCACACGGTGGGGAGGGAAGAGGTGTGAGGCACATGGACTCCCTGTCGCGGAGCTCATGGGAGGGCTAGGGCAGAGTGGGAGGGCCCACAGGAAGCACCCCAGCAAACCCCAGAGTAGGGTTCTGGGCCTCTGAGGGGAAGGGTTCAAGGTCACTCAGGGCTGGAGCCCGGATCTCCAAGGTCTACCTCTGCTGGAAGGCAGGTGGGCAACCCAGCAGCACAGGGGTGGAGGTGGGAACGGAGAGCATGACGGGTTCCATGACGTCAGCTCCCACGGCCCCCCCTAAACCTCATTCAGCTCCAGAAGCTGCAGGGCCAGCCCCAGGCCACCCCTTGACAGTGGAGGGCAGTTCAGCCGCAGGACCAGCCATGGCCCACAGCTCTTTATCCCCACAGGCACACGAGGCCGGGATCCTGCTACCTGTGCGGGACGGGGACACTGACAACAGTGCCTGGCACATAGGAGGGCTGGGAAAATGGGCTGAAGGACTGAATGCAGAGCCAAGGGCTAGACCCTCTGCGGGGCTCAGGCTGGAACTGCCCATGCCCTCTCTGGGCCCAGCTTGGCCCTGCTGCCTTCCCTGCAGGCCGCCCGCAGCCACGGCACATGGCAGAGGTCCCAGGTCAGAGCAAGGTGTGCTCAACGCCAAGGGGAGCCTGCACTGGTCTGGACGGGGCATGGTGAAGGCCCTCCCCTTGACTCCAGACAGAGCCCCGACACATCCCCTATCCCAACTCCAGACAAGCCATCCCCACCCAAACAGGCTCTGAACCAGGCCCATATCCCACCCCAACTCCACCCAGGGGTCCCTGAGCCTGGCAGCCCCAAGGGAGGGCCCAGGATCCTGTCAGCCTGCCAGACCCCCACAGTCCTCTGCAGACCACAGACGGCCTTCAGAAGGCCAGGGACTCATCACTGGGGACAGACCTTCCCCTGGTGGCCGGCACGACAGCTGCCAATTCCAAACCCAGTTTGCTGCCCTGTCAGGGGCCGACTGTCTCCACCCAGGTGGCTGCACAGGCTCACAGCCAGGCAGGGAGAGGGTGGAGAGGGCCAGCGGCCTCTTGGCTGGCTGAGCACAGCAAAGGAAACGATGGCGGCTGCACCACGGAATGGAGCCGGCCTGAGCTGAGGTCTGGAAGCAGGAAAGCATGGGCATCTCAGGAGCCAGGGGAGGAAAGGTTTTTCACTTCAAGTTCAATTTCATTTCATGTTTCAATTTATTAAGATCTTAAGCAGTTTCTCAGGGGAAAACAAAAGAAGAAGAAAAAGCAGTTTATGTGTTTATTTACTGCAGGCAACAGTTAGAGGTAACGTGAAACATCTCCCAGAACTTTCAAAGTCTGGCACAAAACCCAGACCCACAAAGGAAAAGACTGATAGATTAAATTGCATAAAAACCACACACTTCTTTACGGCTAAAGACAATATGAGCAAAGTTAAAAGACAAACGAAGACCGGGAGAAAATATTTGCAGCGTATTTAACAAAATATTAATGCCAGTAATCTATAAAGATTAAAAAAATAAAAATAAAGACAACTTAGTAGAAAATAATGGGCAAATAATATAGGAAGGGAATCTCAGAAGAAATACAAGCAATAATCATACTTTAAGTGCTCAAACTTGTATTTAAGTGCTCAATATCACTGTAAAATTGTAAAACTATTTATTTTTCCTAGTATTTTTCTAGTTTCAATTTTTATATTAGATCTCAGATGAAAACAGTTATACTTCCAGGAGCAATAATAGTTCTCAGGCAACTCATATGATAGTGTTGCATTTATATTTTTATCCTTATTTTTGGCATAGCTAGAGCACCCACTGTGCCAAGTACATCACACACACTAGAGCTCTCAAAATGGACAATTCACAGTTGTAATTCTAAAAGCTCAGCGCGTCATGGGGAGACGATCAAGAAAACAGAGGCAGCAACCCAGTGTAATAAGTAGCTTAGTGTGACCGGGTCAGCTCAGCCCAGGCGCAGGAAGGCCCTGAGATGGGGTCCAGGACCATGAATGGCGGGGGGCGGGGGGGGGGCTGCCCAGGGAAGGTGTGAAAGGAGATTTTAGTCTGGTCAGGCTCCCTCGAGTAGGGTCTCAGCTAAGGGGCCTCTGGCTCCTAACAAGATCAGGAAAGAGCCTGAGCTGCAGCGTCGTCCTCAGCCAACCCAGAGACTCCCCAGAAGCCAGAGGGATGGAGGTTAACAGAACTGAACCCCTGGGACCATCGCAGGTGTGGGACCCCAATGGATGGGGATAGGGCAAGTGTAAGAAAAAAGGACAGGCAGCAGGCCCAAAGCAACACCCTGGGTGGATGGGACCCTCTCTGTGTGCCTTTTCACACCAGCAATTAGATAGGGTTTCAGGATGACCTCGGGACAGAGGTCAGAGACTGCCCAAGTCCCCAGGCAGTCTCCTCCTAACTTTCAGGGAGACAGTACTTGAAAAGAGCTGTGGGAGGGTAAAGATGAGACCAACAACAGAGGCAAAGAAGAACTGACAACCTCACAGACAAGGAATGTATCCACATTATTAACTATATGCCAACAATTTTGAAAACTTAGACAAAAATGAACAAATTCCTAGGAAACAACAAACTTACTAAAAACTGGCTTAAAATAAATTATAATAATAAAAACTTAACAATAGGAAAAAAGGAAAAAGAAAGCATGAACATTCTTATTCAAATTGAAGAAATTCAAGCGATGGTTAAAAAAATATTCCCACAAAGGCGGCACTGGGCCCAGATAGTTTTACAGGCAGGTTCTACCAAACTTTCAAGAATGGATCTCCCCAATTTTGCAAAGATTGTATCGGTGTAACTATGATACCAAAAGCAGACAAAAACATCAGAAAGGAAAATAACAGGCCCATTTTACTCATGAATATAAATGTAAAAATCCTATACAAAATATCAGTAAACCAAACCCAAGAGTGTATTTAAAAAAAGATAAATTATGACCAACTTGGGTTTAAACCAGGTATTCAAGGATAGTTTAATATTTAAAAAGTCATAAATATAATTTACCACATTAACAGATTAGAAGGAAAAAAAGATGATTATCTCAACAGTTGCACACACACAAAAAAACTTTTTAAAGATATTTTTAAGTAATTTTCTTTCATTTTCTAAAGGTATTTTTAAGTATTTCATATAATTTTAAAAGGCATTGTGTGTTTAATTTCCATTTCCACACCTTTGTTATTAGTACATAGAAATGAAATTGAGTTTTGCGTGCAATAGTTATTTATAATTTTTTATCATCTCAGAAAACTAGGCCTAGAAGAAAATTTCCTTAATTTGTTAAAGGTCAAATACTAAAACTACAGCAATATATTCAATGGAAAAAAATTTTAGACATATTCCCTTTAAGATCAAGACTAATGTAAGGATATCCACTATCAATGATACTATTTAACACAGTACTGAAGGCCTTGGCCAACACATTAAGATGTGAAAAAGAAATGAGGTTTATTTAAATTTAAAAAAAAGGAAAGATAAAATATTATTTGCAGATTAAGTAATTTCTCCATCCTACACAGAAACCCCAGTAGACTCAATAAAATATTAGAACTAATAAGAATTTGGCATGGTTGTCAAATACAAGAACAATTTACAAAAACCAAAAGCAGTTCTGCAGCTTCTGGCCTTATGAGAGGTTAGATGCTCTGAGGATACTTTCCATGGCAGAACAAGTATATTCTGCATAAGGTGCAACTATTAAGGCATTACTGATCCCATAAGAGGTAAGGAAGGTCTCCAAGGAACGCCACCCTCAAAAAAGCACCGAATACCAGGCTGAATAACTGGGTCATCCTGAGGATAAATACTCAAAGCAATGCTGCTTTTTTTTTGTCAGTGACAAGGTGGGACTGCTGATCCTGGGACCCCAACACTAAGTAAAGACCCTCAAGAGAAAGTTGAAGTAGTCCCAGGTCAGTGGCATTCCATGGTGGCTACAGAAGTAAGTCCTCTAGGAAAACCTTCTCCAATATTTGCATACAATTCTTACATATTAAGATAAAGCAATTAAGAAATAAAAAATAAAAGAGCAGGCCATTATGAATAGAAAACAACAAAAACAATAAACAACAGACTCCAACTGACTTCAGAGATTGTCAGGGTGAGATAAAGATATAATTGTTGAAATTAATATGCAACATAGAACAAGAAGGCATTATATAGATCTAATCAAGGTCTCAGAAGAAGAAAATAGGAGACAATATTTTAAGACAAAACGGATGCTCAGAACTGAAGAAAAACTGAATCCCCATATCCAAGAACAACAACATATCTGAAAACAGAATAAATAAAAACAAATCCACACCTAGATACAACACAGTAAAATTGCAGAACTCCAAAGACAAAGAATCTTAGAAGGAGCCATAAAAAAAGGAAAGATCATCTAGAAAGGAACTAGAATAAAAGCAGACTTCTCAACAGTAACGATGGAGGCTAGAAGACAGTGGGTTTTTAAAGTACTGAAAGAAAATAGCCACATACCTAGAATTTTCCCCAAACAAAACTATCTTTCCACAATGATAGCAAAATAAAAAGAAATTTACTGAGAAACTATATTAAAAGACATAATGAAGACCTGAATAAATGAAGACATATACCATGATCATGTATGGAGCAACTTATCATTGCAAAGATACTAATTCTACCTAATTAATCTATAAATGCACTATAATTCTAATTTAAATAGCTGCAAGTATTATTTTAAAGAACTCAAGTATCTAAACAGGATAATTTCTAAAAAGGACAAACATGGAAGACCTGCCTTTTAAGGTATCAAGGTATGTTATGATGACACGTTAAAAAGCAAGACTGAATACACTTAAGACCAATTTATCACGTTAACAGAGAAGAAACCAAAATCTACTCTTGCACAAATATGACATTTGACAATATTTGCAAACCTTTTCTATGAATAAGTTCATCAAAACTGAATAAACTTTGTCAAAATTTTAATACAATTCATTGCTTTTTTCCAGATTCATTATCTACAAGTGTTATAGTTCAAGGCAAAAATGTTTTACAACTTCCTATAGTCATTCAAATTGGGTTTCACTATTCTCTTTCACACTTTGAGACAAACAGATGCTTTACTCTAGGACAAACTGTCCTCCTCCTCCCTTTAAAAATACATCCCAACACGATACATGTACAGTTACATTTCTTTGCTGCTATTATTGCTCCTAGCATGGTTTCCATCATCCATATCAATAACGACTTTTAACCAAAGAAACACATTTCCCAGAGAGAACTATCTGTCATACTTAGATTTCTTAGCAGATCAGCAAAGCACACCCAATACAATATGCAGCTAATAGAACCACATACATCCCTTTTATACCTTCCTAATGTACAAAATTGAACACATTTGTTAATATGACTCAAATATACAGCCACTCTAAAAAGTATAAAAACAAGAAGCAAAGGTATATACATATTAGAACTATACCTGGCAACTAATATTTCCTTTTTGTATCTTACTTAGAAAGTATCCAAATATACAAAGTCATCCATTCATTAACTTGATTTCAAATTGGTCCAAGGTCTTAAAGTTAACTAAAGTTCTTGGAAATTTTGTTTAAGCTGACATACCACAAAACATAATCCCTACTGACATTTAAATGTTTGTCAGATTTATAATTCAACTTAGTTGAACATAATTTTGTTTTTTCCTAAACATAATATGGAAGCTATGTCAATTTGTGTGATCAGTAAAATGGTATATGATGTTTAAGAAGTTCAGATGAATTAGCTCTACTTTGGAAAACAAGCCCATTATCTTTTTTTTTTATGTACACTTGTATTATACTTCACAATAAAATAATGAAGGAAAAGACATACGATGTTTTTAAACCAAAAACACCAAACCAGTTTCATCTGACCAAGAATTTACTTTGATTATATGAATTGCAAGCATAAAATTTATTTGTATTCTTATATAAAAATGCTTCTGTACACCAAAACCATAAGCCCCTCCACCAGGGAAGGCAGTGACTGAGCGGGCACACAATACATGACTGAGTGCATCTGAGGTTCAGAAGGTACCTTGGTCAACACTCTCAACTGATAGAAAAACGATGCCAAACAGGGGAAGGGACTTTGCCCAGTCTCATTGCTGGGTACAAGCAAAGTGGGGGGAAGATACAGAGCCAGAGCTACAGAGCCTTGTGCACCAGGTGAAATCATCTAGCTCTTTCCAACTCCCTCCTCTTCCCATCCTCTCCCCAGGAGAAACGAGGGGGCTTTAAAGGGTCTTAAGCAGGACAAGGTCTTGATCAGATTTGCCAAAGAAAGAGC
>PVKY010008937.1:0-13682 GCA_004027775.1 Bradypus variegatus
GTGTGTGTGTATGTCTGTCCTATCATCTACCTCTCTCTGGTGTGTGTGTGTATGTGCCTGTCTATCTTTCTCTCTCTCTCTCTCAATGGCTATTCCCTCTCAAGTCTCCTTCTCAAGCTATTCTATACATTCCTTAAAAGGTGATGTTCCTCAGGGTTTGCCCCAAACCACTTTACTTTCCAACTCCACATTCTCTCTCTGGGCAGGTCTTTTTTCACTATTAAATCTCCAGCAACTAGCCCACAATAGGTGGAGTTCAATGACTTGGACTGACACAGTTCCCCCTTTGTCATAAGTGAAGTTATTACAGTAATGACTGAACAGATTTGAGGTTTTTTTCTATACTTACCAAAAACATATATGGCCCACTATGGTTCAGGCACTTTTCTAAATACTCTATAAATAACCAATTTAATCACAGCAACCTCTTCAAGAGTAAAACTATTACCCACGTTTTACAGAAAAGGCGACTGAGGCATGGAGAAGTTAATTTGCCAAAGGTCACATAGTGAGTCAGTCTGACTTCACTCATGATCTTTAATGACTTTGCTGTGCTGCCTCTGACTTGCATTTCACAAAAGAAAACAAAACTGTCTGTCAGAGTGACAGAAGGACTACCTGCCAGATTCTCAAATAAAAGTAATGACATTTCAATGACACTCCACACCCTTCCGCTTTTGGCTTTGTTCCCAAAAGTTTCAAGCAAAGAGCTGTAGAAATATGCTGTATTTCAACACACTATCACAGATGGTTTCTCCTATTTAATAAATGAAAGGCCTATTTAAACACTGTGCTGCAAAATACTGTTAGTTTAAAAGAAAAGAGAATGTGTCATTTCTACTGTCACTATTAGTAAAGCTGCAACTGTGCTCAAGTTCAACCAAAGGAAGTTGGGATCCCTTTTAGTAATAACAGCAACAATAATAATCATTTACCATGGTCCAAGCAGGGTTCTAAGATCTTTTAATATGTAATGTGAGGATTTATAACACCACCCCATGATGTAGAGAGTTCTCACTAGCTCCATTTTACTAATTTAAAAAGTTGAGCACCAAGGGGTTAAGTATCCCATAGAGAATTTTATAGGCAGAGAGAAAAGCTCCCCCCTCTTTTTTTTTTCTGTTTTTTTTTTTTTTTTAAGAGAGTATTCAATGCCATGTAGCCAGACCAAAGATGACACGGCCTGGCCAAACTGATTTCCTCCAGCATACAGCTTACCATGACTCGTGAGCAGACAGCAATGGAACGCAAGCCTTACCACCCAAGGGCAGATGGTGCCTGTGGGTGAACAGGTCAGCAAGGAAGGAGAAATCACACTCACCGCTGAAATATTAAGTGGCACAGGATTAACATCTTCCTCAGGAAACACAGGGCGGAAATTCTGGTTGGACCAGGGAGTCAGGCCTAGCAGAGGTCACATCAACATGGGGTGTGATTCCAGCCCATCTCGGCATTCAAAAGATGCTCACCCCTAGAATGTAAAGTGTCAGGGGTTTTTCTGCATGTGTGCACACATGTGCATGCATTTAAAGATGTCAGGGCTTTATCAACAAAAAAGCACTCCCTTGGCCAGACCTGTCAACTATATTCCCATGTTAGGATCATGAAATAAAGCAGGCTGTGGCTCCTGTCTGTTTTGAGGCTAACCACAAGATACCAACCAACCCCTGTCTAAAAATCACATGCATCTGACCTAACTGGATTGGCAGTTACCAAAATTTATGTGCACTGTGTTTATGAACATGAACATACTTCCCTTGAAATTCTAACATTAGAAGTCTAATTTCAATAAAGCAAAAGCAAATTTTTTTTATTGAATCAGATGAGTTATTCTCACAATCCTGAAATTTAAACTGGTTTGTTCTGATTATCCACACTGAGCTAACATAAAATACTGAAAAGAAAAATTATTAAATGTCTTCAAGATTCATGGATTCATTATTGTTTTTAATTAAAGCTAGTGTTTCAAAAGTATATAAATCTAATTACAATAAGGCTTTCATACTGAATAAATTCTCTAAATATATTTGTTTCACAAAAATATGCATGGATATAAGGTACATTATAGAACAACTAGCAAGTATTTTTTAATGTCACTTGTAGGAAAAGGAAGGCTGAACTAAATGAAAGATCTATATGGATGACATTCACAAATATATTGCCAAAGGGAAAAAAGAAGTTGAAGAATATAGTATGAAACCATTATTTAAAGTCTAAAAACATGCAAAGCATACATTATTTAGGGATGTGTGCCTATATATTAAGATGCCTGGGAATAATAAACAGCAGATTTTAGGCAGCTGCTACCTCTTAGGGAGAAGGAATGGGTTGCTACTGGGGAGAAGTATACAAGGAACATTTACTTCTCAAGCAAGAGGCAAGACCATAGATGTTTATGAGATTATATGTTTAAAATATCTCAAATTTTTTAAAGAAAAAAAACTGAATACAAAAAGATGGTAACAAAGTAAAATTTTTCTCTAGTAAAGAGTGGGACAAAGAATAAGGAGGGAAGGAAGGCATAATGGAGAGGGAAAAGTGGAGATTTAAAGAGACAACAAGAAACTAAGAGATTGAGACTGGGAAGAGTAGGGAATAGTTTTTTGTTTGTTGGTTGGTTTTTGTTTTTTGTTTTTTTTTTTGAGTGGAGGTCTTTACCTAGCAATAGATCCTAAATCAACCCAGTCTCTGGATGTCTATATTTATAAAGAAATTACCAATCAGTTTTACTTGCAATAATGATTGCAGGGGCCTTAAAATTCATCAAATTTTATCATGGTCATTATGCTGAGACAAGAATATTCTCCTAACTAGATTATTAAATAAACAGACATTCCAGATAACCAAGATTTATCATAACTTCCCCAGCAGAAGACTTGTGGTTACACCCATTTAGGAAGATAGTGTAATATTGTGATTAAGGGTTTTGGAGTCAGACAAACCCAGATTCACAGTCCAGCTGTGACAAATTATGTGATTTGGGCAAGCTAGTAACCTCTCTAAATTCAGTTTCCTAAACTGCAAAATGGTGTGAATAATAATACATCCCACAGAGTAACTCTTAACTTTAAATAACATCTGTGCTGAATTTAGCACAAAATAATGCAAATTGTAAATGCTTAAAATTGATAAATTTTATTACTTAACACTGATAAATGCTATTAAAATTATACACCTTTTAAATAACAAAAAACATTTTTCAAATGTAATTTATAATTTATAATTGCCTATTTGCCTCTGTTATGTAATTCTGTTAAAAGTAACCTAGTAAAATATCCAAGACACCCTCAATCAAAATTATAATCTAAAAATTTCTAAATCCTCTCCTATAGATTCTGAAATAAAGCCAAGTTGATGAGACATGTTTTCTTCAAACAAGATGTAAAAAGTCAATGGCATCACAAGACAATACTAAATCCCACAAAATGTTTTAACAGTTGTTTCTTACATGGACTTTCATGGAACTGATTAAAAAGACATCATGTTTTATTTACTGTGGGCAAACAATTTACCTATTCATTGCTACATAGTCAACAATCACTTAAAGCAGGATTTCTGGTAACCTAGGAGACTACAAAGTATTTGTGTTCCTTTCATAATTCCTGCCTCTTTTGCAATGCAAAAAACAAAATCAGAAGGTGATAACTATTGGAGTCGAAGAATTCAAAACAGCTTCTTTGGGAATTTGTCCAGGGAACTTTGAGGATTCTTTCGTAGAGAATTAGGATTACATAACAGCTCTTAGGTATGTCTCTTCCACTGTTTTCTTTTTCTTATTGTGAATTTCCCATAGCAAATACAAGCACTGCCCATTAACTTGTTAGTGTTTCCAACATGTTAAATGCTGGAATTAATTTCTTCAAAAAGTATCAATGCAATTTTTAAGTATGTTGTCATCTCAGTACCACCTTGAGCAGAGCTTTCTCAGTTATCTTCCCTTATATTTCTAAGAGAAGTTGTGTAAGCCCTCAATCTTGGGGCACGTCTTTGTGAAGCTTGCTGCTGCAAAGGAGAGACTGAGGCTACTTATAATTATGCCTAAGAGTCTCCCCCAGAGAACCTCTTTGTTGCTCAGATGTGGCTCATCCCTCTCACAGTCCAGCTCCTGCCCCCATGGGGCATGGCTCCTGGCGATGAGCTTGGACCCGACATCTTGGGATTGAGAAAATCTTGATCAAAAGGGGGAAGCGAAATGAAACGAAGTAAAATTTCAGTGGCTGAGAGATTTCAAATGGAGTTGAGAGGTCACTCTGGAGGTTATTCTTATGCACTATATATAGCCCTCTTTAGTTCTTAGTGTATTGGAAAAGCTAGAAGGAAATACCTGAAACTGTTGAACTGTAACCCAGTAGCCTTGATTCTTGAAGACAACCGCATAACTACGGAGCTTACAGTGTGACTGTGATTGTGAAAACCTTGTGGCTCACACTCCCTGTGTCCAGAGTATGGACAGATGAGTAGAAAAATGGGGACAAAAACTAAATGAAAAAAAAAAAAAAAGGTGGGATGAAGGGGATGGAATGTTTTGGGTGTTCCTTTTAATTTTTTTTTTTTTTTGGAGTACGGAAAATGTTCAAAAGTTGATTCTGGTGATGAATGCACAACTTTGTGATTGTACAAAAGCCACCAAATGTCCACATTGGATGGATTGTATGGTATGTGAGTATCTCAATAAAACTGCTTAAAACAAAAAAAAAGATAAGCATAAGACAAAAAAAAAGTTGTAGAATAATGCAGAAAAATACAAAGTTTCCCTACATCCCCCTCATTATTAACACTCTGCATTAGTGTGATACCTTTGTTACAAAGAATAAAAGATTACAATTGTACTATTAACTACAGTCCCTGGTTTGCATTAGGGTTCACTGTCTGTGTTCAATTCTTTCTCGCCAGTCCCCTGAATGAGAGGCTTGCTGCCTGACCCTCAGCTGGAAATGGCTTGCCAGATTTACAACAGCCTCCCTAACGCCTTCTGCTTCTTCGTATCTCTGCAACAAACACATTCTGGAAAATGTCTTCCCAAGATACCACTGAGTTCTGATTTCCAACTCCTTTCAAGATTTTCCAGTGTCCTGAACTGCATTCAAAATCTGGAAGACTTTCCAGAGTTTGACAGTTTTGTCCATCTTCTTGGTCACTGATAATGACGATTTGGACAAATATACTCGGGGTGGGGGTGGTTAAAAAGGTTAGATAACTGGTCCAGGGGTCAGAGCAGTCATTTTCCAGGGAAGAAAATGGCCTTGACATTAGAATCTAAACCTGCAATTTAGATATTACATCATCATAATTATTAACCTTGAGAGTTTATTCTAAGCAGTCTACATGCATTAACACAAACCAACTGGCAATCTTAAACGATAGGTACTATTACAATTTCTGTTTTATATATGAAAGCATAGATACAGAGAGGCTAAGTAACTTGACCAAGGTTCCATTGCTAGCCGTTGGCTGAGCTAGATGTGGAACCAGAAAGAAGAGTACCTGATTCTATGCTTTTAATCTTCTATACATCACTGTCTCATCAGCCAATTTAAACACAAAATACCCTTCTCTCTCAGAGTCTGCTTCCTCCTCCAAAGTAGATGATGCCTCCTGGTCTCCTAAGACATCCAACAAAAAGGAGGCGGTCAAAGGCCCTAGCTGACCACAGGACAAGGAAAAGACAAAGTGTCAGAAAGACTCTGAGAACATAAGAGGACTGACCGGCCTGTGAAACATTCCAAGCAAACACGGCTTGGCCTGCAGAGAGCCCTAAATAGCAAGCACTCTAAACAGTCCAGACCACCTGCAGTGAGTAAAACATTTAAGGCTGAGGTCTGATTGTAATCATTTCACAGCAAGTCTACATTCACCCTAGATACTGGCCTAGTGCAGTAAACCACTGTGAGTTTAACATTTATCCCAGGTGATGCCCCAAACTGTACAGTGTCCATGGTGATTTCCACTCAAGAGGAAATTACATTGTGATTTCTTGGCTTTTGCAAAAAGCACATTAATATCTATACCTCTCTCAAGTCCAGTTAATGAGAGCATCAGCATCAGACTTTACAATTCCACCAACCCATCAAAACTAAGGAGTTAAGTAGGAGAAAACCCTGCTCAATCTGGCTTACATCATTTATCAAGCCGTCCAGAGGTGGGCTGCAGGCACATAATCAGCCATGGTCCCCAGGTCGGCATCAAGAGCTCCGACTCAGCCAGCCCTCCGCTCCTCTCTCGCAGGCGGGCTCTGCTCACCATCGCAAGACGGCAGCGGCAGTGCCAAGTCCCAGGCACCACAACCAGACAGCACAGCGGCCAAACAGTACCAGCTCTTCTTGAGTCTCCTTAGATGAAAGGAAACCTTTTCCTGAAGTCTCCAGCAGACTTCCCATCTTGGCTCCTTAGTTGGAGTCCAGATACATCCTTGTTCTCAAACCAATTAGCAGACCAGCAACTGGGTTTACCATAAACTGAGTGAGAGCGCTGTGGTTTTCAACCCTGCTTGAGCATGTCTTTTTTACAGTTCCCCACGTGATTCGAAAGGGCAGCAAGGACTGAGAACCACTGCCTGAGATTAATTTGAATTTCCCCTAATCACCTTCCCGAGTCACTAGAAGAAGGGTGCAGACACCTGAAAATAATCTGGAATTTGTCGGGGCGGGGGAGGGGGGATGTTGGCTGGGCAACCAATAGACTCCTCACAGCCACTTTACATTTGTGCTTTTGAAAACACTTTTATAGTATTATATCCAATCTTCAACATTGCTGCAGCAGTCCCATTTCACAAATAAGGACAACAAGGCTCATGTTCACAAAGAAGTGAAATTATTTTAAGTCTTCCAAATCTCTGCATGTCTCAATACAATGGCAACTTGCAAAATTTCCCCAGGAGGAATTTCCATAAGAACCATTTCTCTGAAACAATAAACACAGAGAGCAAAAGGGAACTTTTATGTTGTCCTGAGGAAGACAGGAGGAGTTCAAGTCCTGGCTCCGCCACTAACAAGGTCTCTTACACACAGCTTGACACACACTGACAGACACACACACAATGCTAGAGGATGTGCTTCTGAAAAAGCATTTTACATAGCCACGTAATTGCTTAATAAATGTAAATACTATTTGTTTTAAAATATACATATATAATTCCCAGTAGAATAGAGTATATTTTTCTCAAGAGCACCTAATATAAAATTTATAAGAGAAGCATATATACATGGCTTATTGGTGTTTCTGATAAATGTGCTATATTATTGTTTGAATCATAACCATCTGAAACTAGGTAGCCATCACATGAAAGGCCAGCAAAAGTATAAATTGTATTGAAAAAGGATACTAATTATTCTAGGAAAGTAAAAGGACTTAAAAAACCATTTTGAACAAAGAATCCATTGAATTGAGTAACTAATCTCCAAATCCACCACATCAGTCAATGACCCTCAAGTCTTCTCTCCTCCCTACCTTTACAGTCACCTCCAAATTCACCCCAAACACACTGTTTCTAAACCATCTCTTTCCCATATGTCAGCCTTCTGCTGAAAAACCTTCAGGATAAAGTCAACATTCCCAACCTCGCTTTTATGGCCCACCATAATCTGAAAGCGACCTTTCCATTCATCCCATTTTACTCCACAAGATGAAATCTCTATTCCAGTCAAACTGGCATCCTCCTCTTCCGCAAACGCTGTTGGTGTGCTGGTTTCTTCTCAGCTGTTTCCAGTCTGTCAGGGTTCAATTCCTTCCTTAAAACACCACTCAGTTCCAAAACATCCAGCAAACTTTCTCCATCCTAACCTAAAACAAACTCTTGTTCCTGGCAAAGTTAAAATACTTGTCACTGAATTTTAGACCATTTAGCATTTAAAACAGTGCAGACAGAACAAGAGTTCAAAAATGTTCCCTGGATTGAACTGAATTCAACCAGGGAACAAACTTAGGACAAGAGCTTCTACATTTTTACTTCTTTGTAGCTCAATCTCAATAATTAACAAACCATAGGTGCCAAATATTAGCTGGTTGCTAAATAACTGAACTCAGAAGTAAGCCTTCGGTTCTACAGAACCTCCTCCAACTTCTTTAAATATTTATAGAATATTCAAAGCATCAAGACACAAAAATCTATAAATCCAACAATTATTTAGTGCATGCAAGGCACCTTTAATGGGCAATTAAAAGCAAGAATCATTTAAAACACAATTTTGAAAATGCATAAAATGCCAATTTTGCAAAATGAAGAGGTAAAACATCTGGAAATATAAACAATCTGACCTAGTTGACTGTTATTCTCTCTGCATATGCTGTAATTTCCTTCGTTGACACTCAGATGTTATAGAAAGGTTCAACTCGTTAGGGATAGGACGGACCTGACCTATATTGCAATTTCAAATGACCCAAACAGGCAATTTCCAAATGTTGCAGAATAGTATTAATGCCTCTAAGAAGTAGGGCAGAAGAAACAGAACGCAAAAGAATTAAGTGACCTGCCCAACTATCATGTAGCCAGGTCCTAACAGTGAAGAATTCAAGTTCTTAGCTTCTGATAGGGAACTTTATGGGGCAAGCTGCGCAAAAGCAGAGACTTCCCAACCACCCAGTCATATCATCTTAATCTGGGTGTGAGTTAATTAAACACAATGAGAAAAACACACTTTTCAGTTACTCAAAAACAGAATTACAAATTATGTTTCTTATGGTAAAAGACAAAAATCAAAAGGAGTAAGATATCAATGCACAAATTCATGTCTACATTCTGGGAAAGAAGGCCCACAGCTGTCCCCCCAGATGGCACTAGCTGCTGCTCAGACACATGGCATGCATCCTGTTAGCAGAAGAGCAAACATGTCATCACACAAATAGCTTTCTACCAGTGGCAATCCAGCTTTACCATCTCTCTCTCCACCAGAGCCTCCTTCCTCATCTGCCTAGCTCCAAAGGGGGGCAGCTACAGCCAGTAAGAGAGGAGGAGGAGAGAGTGTCCATGAGTGACAATGGTTAACACTAAGCTACAGAAGGAAAAAGTCCTCTCCCTCATCCTCAATCCACACCTGGCTCTGTGCACTTCTCCACCCCACCCTCCTGTCTATGTCCATCGCTACATATTTACAGCCCCTCCCTTCTTCCCACCCAACAAACATACCCCATACCAAGGGACTGGAGAGTCACCAACCAAATAAGCCCACTAGTCACATGTTGCCAATGAAGTGACTCCCAAAGAGGTCACAGGGCCAAAAGGAACTTTAGAGATCATCCAGGAAGTTGAGTGACTTGCTTCCAAAATTATAGGGAAGGTTCACAAGATTCTTCCCAATAAAACTTATTTCAACTCATTCATTAAATGAACATTTACTGGGCCAGGCACTGTGCTGGGTTTCTGGGACAGAATGTTTAACTTTTCCTTCATGCAAAATGGGAGGGGGGGAGGGATGATATGAGGTATTTTTCCCAGAGGTGATGTCTACACAATGGGTAGACACACAAACTCCCAAGGCTAAATCATTGAATTGAGGAACTATGGAAATCAATAAAGGTCTAATAACACAAGACTTGCGAAGCTGGATACTGTGGTCTCCTGTCTGCTGTACATATTATGCAGCTCTTTCAACAAGGGAGAAGAGGGAACGAACACACAGGCCTCCACAGGGTCCCCAGGGCATTCAGGCTGCCCAGCTCTTCCCTGGAGTTAACTCCTCCCTCCTTCCAGCAGGATCAACAACTCAAGAGTTTCAGCACGAATTTCAGCCCATCTCCCTCCTAGAAGACACTTAACACTATCACTAAGTTTCCTATTTCTTCTGTGGCCACTTCCGAGTTTTCGAAAATATAGAAAAGACCAGGGGAGGAAGGTATAAAGCTTGACACGGGTGGAATTCCCTATCTGCAGGCAGTGCGCGCCGTGGCCAGAGCAGGCTCTCCGCTCATCCTTACAAGCACCGATCTTTGAACTCTCCTCAGCTCAGGAGGAGGGAAAGAATGTGCGGAAAGAAGCACAAAGCCCAGGTGGACTTTCTGGTTTGGCATAGCAAATGACTCGAGACACGGCTGTCGACAAAGATCAGAAAATGAGACGGGAAACAGTGCAGCTAAAGGGATTCAGGAAGAATTCAACGCCGAGCAAGCTTTCCCCAGGAAAGTTCTTTTGAGAGATCACGAGACAAAACTAATAAAGCTGATGCCTCTGATTTGCAGGAGACTGTGAACAGCTTTCGGGTTCCATAAGAACCTGACTGTAAACCGTGTGTGCCTTGGGTCGGTCCGGCCCGAACACCCGCACCAAGGGGCGCTCCGCAGCGGCCGAGCCGCGGCTCACGGAGCGCGCTCGCAGGCAGGGCTCCTCACTCCCGCCGCCGCAGAGGGGCAGAAGGGACTCAACAGCGCCTGCCTGAGGGTGTAAAGACTCCAGGGCCTCACGGGTTCCGAGAGACCCAGGCCGGTCCGGAATGAATCTCCGGTTCCTCCGATTGCAGGGCCCGAGCACTGCCTGGCACGGCCGCGGAGCCCGGGACCGTCGGTCTCCCGCCGGGAGAGGCTCCTCCTCCGGCCTCGCCACGCCGTAACCCGTCCACGCCCGGGTCCCCCCGCCAGCCCCTCGAGCCGCCTCTTACTTTTAGTCGCAGCGATGAGGTTCTTCCCGTCCTTGATGAGTTCTTTGATGAACTTGTTAGTCCGCTCGAGCTCCGCTTCGTGGGCGCGGATCCTCTCCCTGAACCAAGGACTGTCGAGGTAGCAGTCGCTGAACTCCAAGGGCTGGAGCCCCATGCCTGCAGCGGATCGCGCCTGGCGCGCAGAGCCGACAAACCCAGAGAGGCGCGCTCCGCGCTACAGCGCGAGCCGGACTCCGAGGCCGCGGCCAGGTGCAAGGCGCGCAGGCAGAAAGCCCCAAAGAAGCTAGCAACCCGGGGCGCGCGGTGAACGCGGCGCACACATGCCCCGCACAGCAAAGCCTCAGCCGGACGGAGGAGTGCTGGGTAGACGAGCGAGAACCACGGTGCCCGGATCCGGACAACCTCCGCCAAACCTCCAACGCCAGCGGCCCCGCCCCGCCCGGCCCCCGCGCCGCAGATCCTCCCCGAGGCGCGAGGCCGCCCGGAGCCCCGCCCCGCCCGCCGCTCGCACCCCGCCCCGGGCGCTTCCCGGGCCCTGCCTGGGCTCGCCCCCTTCTTTTTCCTCCGCCTTCCTTCCCCCACCACTCCTTCCTTCCCTCCCCCAGACGTCTCTTTCTTCTCTTCCCCACGCGCAATGGCCCCTCCTCTTCCTTCCGAGGCTTCCTCGGTCTCGCATTTCTGCCCCGCGCTGTAACCCGCCGCTGTGTCGCGTGCCTCTCTCCTTCTCCTCGGCTTTCCTCTTCGGTGTGACTCATGGACTGGGAAAAGGAAGGAGAGTCTTAATAGCAGTCTCTAATCCCGAGAGCCGAGCCACATAACTCGGAGGCGGTCTGACTTGTTAAGGAAATGATTGACTCGTTTACCCTGGGACAAACCCGGAGCTCTGAACGGACTACCCTGCGAGAGGCTCTGACGTTCCCCCATTTAAAATAGGCGGTGTCTTAAATCGCCGTTTTAGACTGAAAGTTTTCAAGGGCAAGGAAAATTTTTTGGGTAACCCAACAGATTCTACTACATTCTGATGCGTATCCACACTAAATGCCTCTAGACTTGGGGGAAGGGAGCGAGTGGCTAAAACCACAGACAAGTTTTTTTGTATTTGTTGTGTTCAGCAGATTAAATTTGCTTGGGTAGGTAGAGGCGACCTTTATTATTTGAAAAATAACCACCAGTAGGTATACAAATGTCAGGTTATTTGTGGTTTTCACCGAGGGCGACAGTCAAATGAAAATTTGTGTCAACGCACGTCTAAAACCCTATTATTCTGTGTTACGAAAAAGACTCAACTGTGTCCCCCAAAAATGTTATGACGTTTAAAATTATACCTAAAAGAACCCGCAAAAAGTTCAATAGAGTAACTTTTCATAATAGCAACTGAGAATTTGTTGAGCAATTATTACGTGCCAGGCACAAACTAGGCACTCTGCATATATTTTTTACTATTCATGTCATACCCAGTAGGTTAGCAATGACGGCACTATCACCAAGAAACTTCAAAATCATTCTTTAAAACGTTCAGACTCTGAGCTGGATAATTAAGAATCTGTTTCAACTCTGTGATTATATGGAGAGATATTGATTGTATACTTTGGATGGATTGTATGATGCATAAATAAAACTTCAAAAAAATCTGTTTGGACAGTTTGCCCTTAGAAGTGTAACACTCAGGAACAAGTTTAAAAAGCCTCCTACTCAAAAAGCTCTTTTGTTACAAAACAGCACCTTGAGTGGCTAACTCACAGATAAACGTTATTACTTTAATACCCATCCTCCAGAGAGTTCAACATGTTTTACAAAAGAACTTTTGGAACTTGAAAGCTGTAGTTCCTTCTAAAATCCGCGGGAGCTGGAGTCTACAGAGAGGACAATAAAAGAGGCAAATAAAAGGGGGAAAGATACTTCAGAATAAAAGGGGTGTAAGCGTACAGTTCTACAGTTCAAGCCTTACAAAAGAGCAAATCGCTGACAGGTGCTTAATTCTCTGGGTAAAACTTACGCTTTTCCTCATAAAGAGGGGCTGCTGGCAGTGCCTCAAGATGTTAAACATAGAGTTACCATATGACTTAGAAATGAAAACGTATGTTCACACAACAGCTTGAACATGCTTATAGCAGCATTATTCATAATAGTAAAAAAGTGGAAACAACTCAAATGTCCATCAGCTGATGAATGGATAAACAAAATGTGGCATATCCGTACAGTGTAATATTACTCTACAATAAACAGGAATAAAGTACTGATACATGCTACAATATGAATGAACCTTGAAAACATTATGCTAAGTGAAAGAAGTCAGTCACAAAAGACCACATATTCTGTAATGCCATTTGTGTGATTAATTTGTATGAAATATCCAGGATAGGCAAATCTATAAAGACAGAAGGTAGATTAGCGGTTGCTAGGGACTGCTGGGGAGGAAAGAGAATGATTACTAATGAGTAAGGGGTTTCTTTTGGGGGTGATTGAAAATATTTTAAACTTAGAATGTGATAATGGCTGCATGATTCTGTGAACATATTAAAACCCCACTTTAAATGGGAAATTTTGTAGTAGTGAATTCTATCTCATTAGAAAGGCAAAAAAAGAGAGGGAGGCTGCTCCAAAACTGCATCTCCCTCCATAGAACTTTCCATAACCAATCATAAAAACTCAGGTTCATTCAGGGTAGCCAGTTCTTTGGATATTTGCAGCAAAAGAAGTTAAAAACAACTTTACAACACAGTAAAAAAAAAATAGGTTACTTTTCACTTTACACACTTACCTCAAACAGTGTTAAAGAGTAGATGGATTGCTCTAACAAAAATAAATAAATAAATGAAAAAGAGTAGATGGATATGAATCTTAATTCACTACTAAATAGGTCCACTGTAATCACCATGAGTGGAGTTGTCTAATCAGTTTAGTTTCATTCAGTTGCTGATCTTACAGTGTCTGGTAGTGATGATCAGTAAATGTGGAATAAATGAAAAGTATGACCAAGTGAGACACATTATGGCACACTGGAAAGATGGAAATTTAGGAGTAGAATGAACCTGAATCCTAGGCCCAGCTTCACTACTTAATATTTGTGTGACCTTGGCAAAGGTAAATTTTCTC
>PVKY010008938.1:0-13678 GCA_004027775.1 Bradypus variegatus
CCTGAGTTGAGATGTGTGCATCCCCCAGGATGTGCCTGCGGCCCTGCCCTCTTCATTCCTTCACAGCCCCCACCTCCATTTCTGGTTATCTGGGTCCCCGGCTCTGTTCAGAGCTCCTGCCGCCCTTACTTGCTCTTGTCCTTGTCCCCATCCCCCCCCGCCCCCATCTCTGGGCCTGGCTCTCCCTGTCCTGAGTTTCCAGCCCTTTCCATCTGCCTGGCCTGAGACTGCTTCGTGGGGCTTTCCAGCCTCCGTCCCCAGTCCCTCCTGCACCCTCCCCCTGCCTTCCCTCCCGCTGCCTGGCTGGTTCCTGATGTGTCTCTCTCTTCTTCCCACGCACACTCATTCTCCCTCTCCGTGGTCCCTGGCTCCGGCCTCTGCGGCCTGATCTGTCCTCTCCCACTGGCAGCCGGCTCTGTCTCCCACTTAGCCCCTTCCCTCTCCATCTCTATCTTCTCTCCTCTCCTCCTCCCTTCTACCCATGCCTCCCCTCTCTCAGCCTCTTGGGCTCTCACCTCCACTCATATCTTCTTTCTGTCCCCCCTCTTGTCCCCCCATTATCATTCACCACTACCTGTTTCCCCTTCTCCCCCTTCTTGGTGCCCACAGTGTGTTTTCCCTTCTCCAGCTCCAGGAAGTCCTTGTTTCTGAGATCTTCCATTCTCCAGGCCCCTTTCCATCTTCTTCCCTCTCAGTCTTCTTCCTTTTGGGGACTCAGAATGGGGAGGAATGGAGAGCACCAAGCAAGCTGTGAGATGGAGAGGAACCTGGTGGGGCTGCGGTGGGGTCTCCAGGATGCTGTGGGCTGTCCCAGGAAGGGGGGAGATTTCTGAGCCTGGGGATGCAGAGGCAAGAAGAGGGCAGCAGAAAGCCCCATGGTGAGAAGGAGGTGGCAGGAGAGGAGCTGGAGGTGGGGGAGAAAGACCATTCTGTGGCATGTGGAGAAACGGGGAGACAACAGAAGGGCAGGAGGTCCTGGGCCAGGGATCAGACAAGGATCAGACTGTGGAATCAGGGTGGCTGATTGGGCTGAGCGAGAGGAAGGATGGGAGGCTCTGGGGGTGGTGCAGTCTCCCGAGGACCCACTGGGGGCTGTTGAGCCCCTGGGAAAGGGGCCAGGGTGTCAGATAGGACACTGCTAGGGAGTGTTGGGGTCAGAGCTCAGGAAGCAGAGGAAAGTGAGGGAGAGAATGCTGGAGGCCTGGATTCAGTGTGGGACGGAGGCCTCAGGACAAGGCCTGCACTGGGGGACTGGAGAAGCCCCAATTTTCAGAGGAGATGGAGAGTGAGTTGAGAAGTGAAGGATTGTGGTTTGGGGATAGAATCTTGGTTTGGAGATGGGGTAAAGGAGGATGGCGATGACCTCTCTGGGGACTCAGAAACTGGGATGGAGGTTGAGGGCAGGAGCATGGTGTAGGGATGGGGGATGGAGAATGGTGGCTGGAATGGAAGACAGAAATGGAAAGGGAGGACCGGAAAAGGACAGGGATGTAGATGGAGAGTGTGGGAAGGGGTAGAGATTGGGATGGGAAGCAGATGAAGGTGGCTGTGGATGAAGGATGCAGCCTGGGGAAGGGTGGGGATGGAGATTGAGGAGCGGATACAGATGGAGGGTGGACGTGTGCCTGCGATTTGGGCAGGGAGTGGATATTGTTGGACAGCAGCATTTGCTGAGATTCTAAGAGTCAGAGTATGGTGTTAATGGGTTTATGGGTATGAGCAGCTTGAAAATGGTCAGTGGTTTGTAGGATTGAGGAGTAGGAAAGAGGAGGGACCCTTTTGGGGGGTGAGAGCTGGAAGGAGACTGGGGAATCCGTGATGAGTGCCTCGCGCCTGGTAGGCTCTGAATAAATAATTTGTTGAAGAAGGAGATAGGTTGGGGACCCCGGAAGGAGGCTCTTGGCAGCCTCCCCCATTGCCATGGAGACGTGGCTTCAGTTTCCCTGGCAACCGGGGAAGCCCCTTGGACCGCCCTAAAGCTGGTCTCGCTCGGGAGTTTTCAGCCCTTGCTGAGTCGAGGCTAGTGACGTCAGGGGCCGGACACGCCCTATTTTAACCCTTTCCTGAATGAAGTGGGGGAGGGAGTCGAGGAGGAGGCTGGCACCCAGAAGTCTCTCACCACTCCCCTTTTCCTGGCGTCCTTTACACAGTGCAGGGTGAGGGGCGTGGGGCAGGAGGAGAAAGGGAGGTTCTTAAAGAGGCGTTGTGCCCACAACCCTCTTCACTTGGGAGTTCTCAGGGACTGGCTCCCGGGGGCGGGGCCAGGGAGGGGCGGGGCTAGCGGAGCCCTGCTGCGTCTGGGCGTCCGGTCGACCCTCGGCCACGCCCCTCGCCCCCGTCTGTTGTCCTGACGACGGGGCATCCAGGAGGTGGGTCTCCCCAGGCCTCGGCTGGCCTTAGATACCGTTGCTAGGCAACATGGTCCCTAGAGGAAGGGGTGAATTGGATGGCGGGTGGGTGAGAGGGAGGGAGGGCCCTGCAGCATGGGGGAACCCCGCATTCTCGGGGCCCCAGGTTTAGGGCAAATGTGTGTGTGAAGGAGATGGGCGCATCCAGGGGACAGTTTGGAACATATCTGGGTTTATGTGGGGGGATAAGAACAGGGGCGGGGGCAGGAAGGGGGAGCAGGGCCTTGTGGACATGGGTCCTGGGGTATGTGTGTAGCACATAAGGCGTATAACACCTGTAGTGTTACATCCGGTGAGAAGCTCCCTTTCCCCTCCCCCAAGCCTGCCCCCCAACCCCCCCTTTACCATCTGCTGCTCCCCTCTCCGTCTGGCTGTCTCTCCCTTCCTGCTTCTCAAACACCTCCTTCCACTTGCAGGGCCTGCGCTGGGCAGAGAGAGATCCGTGCACGTGTGTGTGTGCACGTGAGTGTGTAACATGGGTTGAGACTAGGGCCCTGAGGAGCTCTTGGGGTGGTGCAGGGGGCTTGGCCAAAAGGCTGAAAGGGGAGCTGGGCTGGGAGGACCCTGTTACAGGCTCCCTCTTGAACCCAGGCTCAGGCAGCTTTTCATCTTTTTCCCCTCACAGGCCAGTTCTCCTCCTGTGATTGTCAACACAGATACCTTAGAAGCCCCAGGATATGTGAGTTGTTTAGATTTCGGGGCTGAAGCCATTGAAGAAGGGAGGAGGGTGAGAGGGAGGTCCTGGGTCGCGCTGCACGGTAAAGGCAGGTGCTCAGGTAGGAGCATCTGTCTCATTGTTTTTGTGTTCCTGGCCCGTGCTGGAGTTGCAGGTGAACGGGACCGAAGGGGAGATGGAATACGAGGAGATCACACTGGAAAGGGTGAGCAGGCACCCCCGTCTCATGCTTCTCTCCATGCCTGTGTGTTCTAGGTGGCCAGTCCCTTAACCCTTGTCCCTCCCTATTCTGGCCTCAGTCTCCTAGCTCAGCTCCAAGGGGAGCTGACCTTCTCCCCCTCTTTCTTTCCAGGGTAACTCGGGCCTGGGCTTCAGCATCGCAGGTGGCACTGATAACCCACACATTGGTGATGACCCATCCATTTTCATCACCAAGATCATTCCTGGTGGGGCTGCAGCCCAGGATGGCCGCCTCAGGTGGGGAGAGGAGACAGAGATAAGGATGCTGGTTCCCTTGAAAGGGAGGGCTGGGGCAGCAGGGAGCTCCTGGCTCAGGCCCATCCTCCTGCCCCCAGGGTCAACGACAGCATCTTGTTTGTCAATGAAGTGGACGTGCGGGAAGTGACCCACTCAGCGGCGGTGGAGGCCCTCAAAGAGGCAGGCTCCATTGTCCGCCTCTATGTCATGCGCCGGAAGCCCCCTGCTGAGAAGGTCATGGAGATCAAGCTCATCAAGGGGCCTAAAGGTAGTAACCCATTTTGTCCCCACCACTGTCCCAACTGTCTGCTGCCCGAGCCGTCTGCTTCCCACGTATCTGGGCACCCACCTCTGCCCTCCCCTCCACCCAGGTCTTGGCTTCAGCATCGCAGGGGGTGTAGGAAACCAGCATATCCCTGGAGATAATAGCATCTACGTCACGAAGATCATTGAAGGAGGGGCTGCCCACAAGGACGGAAGGTTGCAGATTGGGGACAAGATCCTGGCGGTGAGGGCCCCCATCACTTTTATAGCCCACCCCTGGCTCTGAGCAGGCTCAGGCTGCCTTATCAGTTCAGCCTGAGTGCATCTGCTTTGGGGCCGTGTCTAGCTCTGTCTGAGTTCTGCTTCCCTTGACCCCAGGTCAACAGCGTGGGGCTGGAGGACGTCATGCACGAGGATGCCGTGGCAGCCCTGAAGAACACGTATGATGTCGTCTACCTGAAGGTGGCCAAACCCAGCAATGCCTACCTGAGTGACAGCTATGCTCCTCCAGACATCACCACCTGTGAGAGTCTTCCACACCCCAGAACTCCTTGTGACCTATCCTAGTCACCCCCATGACTTCCAGCCCCGTGACAGCCCCTGTGGCCATTCCTCTTTGGATATTCCCCACAAGGTATCCACAAGCTCTGATATTTCCTGTGGTTGGAGAAATGGAAAATCAGCCACCACAGAACTAGTCTCTCTCCCAGAAGGCACAAGGCCAAGAAGGTTTTATGCGAATTTTTATCAAACCCTGGAGGGATAGTTAATTCTTCTGTTCTTTCAGAGTACAGGAAAAGATAAAAATTTTCACATCCTATTTTCATAAGGCTAGTCCAGATATTGACAAAGAAGGCGAAAAATAAAGAAGGCATTAGTAGATTTTGCTTATAAACAGAGATGCAAACACTTAAAGTTAACAGAGTAGCAAACCAAACACAGCAGCATGTTAAGGGAATAACCTAGTCACAAATCAGGGTTTATAGCAGGAAACCAAAGGTGGTTGAAGATCAGGAAACCTGTCAATATCATTCATTGTACTAAAATAATTAAGGAAGAAAAATTACTTAAGATGACCATAAATAGATGTGGGAAAGGCAGTTGATGAAATTCAGTTTCTGTTTTCAGACAAAAACTCTTGGTAAACTAGGAAGAGAATAATTTTTTCTTTATGTGATGAAGGGTAGTTAACAGAAACTACAGCAAACATATTTATAATGATAAAATCGTAGCCGTGTGTCCATTATGTCAGGGACTGGGCAAGGATGCCTCGTTACTGACATTACAATTCATTGCTTTAGAACAGGGTTTGTTAACCTCCGTGCTGTGGATATTTGGACTTGATAATTCTCTGTTGTGGAGGCTGTCATGTGCACTGTAGTGTTTCTAACAGCGTTCCTGGCCTCTACCCACTAAAAGCCAGTAGTATCACTCTCCTCCACCAGATTGTAGCAGTCAAAAATATCTTGAGATATTACCAAACATCGCCCTAGGGTGCGTGATCACTCCCAGTTGAAAACCACTGCTTTAGAGATTTCAGGCAGTGCGGTAAGACAAGAAGACTAAATATATTTTGAAAGGGAGAAACAGAATTATTCTTCTTTGTAAATCATATTATTGTCCATCTAGATTAAAATCCCAAGTGAATTAACTGAAAAGCCTCAAAATAATATGGAAGGTTAAAAATGTGGCCATGTGTGAGATAAATAACAAGAATTAGTAACTTCCTAGCAATAAAAAAAAATGTGATGGGAAAAAGATCCTTTTTACTGTGAGAACAGAATTTATAAAATTCCTCAAAATATAAACTTGAGAAGAAATGTGTAAGATTCTTATGAAGAGAACTCTGAAACTTTACTGATAGACTTGAAAAAAGACTGGAAGAGATGGGGTGTCACCCCAGGTTTCTAGATGGAAAAACTGTACATTTTATGCAATCCTCATCAGAATTTTAATGTTTGTTTTTCCCCTGAGAACTTGGCAGGTTAATTATGAAGCTCAATGGGGAAAAATACATTTGGGAAAATAGCTAAGAAATTTTTGGAAAAGAATAATGAGGTGTAACTGCTCCCAGCAAATATTAAGTCTTAATAACTGTAAAAACATATCAAAATCACACGACACTATTTCTAAATGCTATAACCTAACAAAAGGAACCTTGGCCCCTTGGAACAAGGGCTGATTCCAGACACTGGGCAAGGAAGGATGCAAGATGAGCTTGTAACATCTTTTTATGCTACAAAGCAAGGAGGGTATCCAAGATCACTAGAAGCATGTCAGAGACACGGGGGCCCAACTGAAGGGGCTTCTACTGACCAAGGAGGGAACAATTTGAGAACATTAACCACTGGCCAAAACTCAAGTATGTTAAAATCCACAAGACCATAATGATAACTAAAAATAATTGGGTACCTTTGGAGGATGCTAGAGAACCAATTTGTACCAAAAACTGGCAAATAAAGAGAATCAGCAAATGTCCTCAGAGTAGCCAATGGGGAAGAAATTTGCATGAATCAATGCTATCCCCTCCCCTACCTCCAAAAAATAACCAAGTTAGACTGTCACCCTTTTGCAGTCTGATGAGATAGGAGAACCATGAGTGACCATCAGTGGCTGCTAAAACTGTTAGGAACACGGCTGCTCTTGCAGAAGGGACCAGCTGAGCCCACAGAGGGACTATAACAAGAGACAAGCTGACGGATTGAACCCGATCGTGATGTGATTGGAAGCACTGAGCATTAGCTATGAAAAACTCTTCCCCCCAAACTGAGCTTGAAATCTGATTAAGCTTCTACAGCAAACCATTGGTTTACAGGAAATACAGGGGCAGAGGCACAGGTTAAGCAGCACCCCTGGGAGGCAATCAGTAATTTCCCTAACAGAATGGGGGAATTCTATTAGACATGTGACCTAGTTCATTTTCACAAATGAATGGCCAGGGGGGGAAAAGGAAAAAAAAGAGGGAGAGGAATTTTACAGATTGAGAGATGTGAGTGAAACTACCAACAAAAGAAGACCCCAAAAGCATGGTAACGATACCCCATCCTCACCATACCTGGGACATCCTGTAAATTTTGAATCCAATATCCCATAGGGGAAACAGCCTCATTGTCACCTGTGAATTCCTGACCCCTGACCCCTGTGATCTTGATGATCCCTTTACCACCTCATCCTAGAGTCTCTGGCTGAATAACTCTCCCATAGCCTGCGTCTGGGTCCCTGGGCCCCTGGGGAGAGGGTGGGGTGGTAGGTGCTTGCTCCCTCCACCCACGCCCCTCATCCTTCCCCCCACATCTTCCCTCAGCTTATTCCCAGCACCTGGACAACGAGATCAGCCACAGCAGCTACCTGGGCACCGACTACCCCACAGCTATGACCCCCACTTCCCCTCGCCGCTACTCCCCGGTGGCCAAGGACCTGCTGGGGGAGGAGGACATTCCCCGAGAACCAAGGCGAATTGTGATCCACCGGGGCTCCACTGGCCTGGGCTTCAACATCGTGGGTGGCGAGGACGGTGAAGGCATCTTCATCTCCTTCATCCTGGCCGGGGGTCCCGCTGACCTCAGTGGGGAGCTGCGGAAGGGGGACCAGATCCTCTCGGTGAGGGCAGGTCTGCCCCCTGCCCGCCTCACCAACTGCCCTCCCTGTGGGGTGGAGCCCACAACTCCTGGGTGGGGCTTAGGGTACACCCAGGCCTGGGTTCTCTGGCTGGACTTCAGTCTCCCAGGACCCAGGAAGGGCCGCTCCTTGCCTCTCGCCTCTCAGACCCTCGTCCTCCCTCTAGGTCAACGGGGTTGACCTCCGCAACGCCAGCCACGAGCAGGCTGCCATCGCCCTGAAGAACGCGGGTCAAACGGTCACCATCATTGCTCAGTATAAGCCGGAAGGTACCGGGCCTGGTGCGCTGGTGGCTTCTGCAGGCTGGGGAGTGGGGGCAGCAGCAGATGGGGGGCAGAGCTCAGGGGCCTCTCTCTTGTCTCTCCTCAGAGTACAGCCGATTCGAGGCCAAGATCCACGACCTCCGGGAACAGCTCATGAACAGCAGTCTGGGCTCAGGGACGGCCTCCCTGCGGAGCAACCCCAAAAGGGGTTTCTACATCAGGTCCGAGGCCCCCGGGCTGGGCTCCTCAAGCCCCTCTAGACTCTTCTTCACTCTGTGGCCGCCCCCTGCCACAGCGGCACTGCCCCTCCACCCGGCCTGGGCCTGGGCTTGGCCACACAGGTTCTAAACACTTGGAAATACTCCATCGACTGGACAGTGGCCATTGCCCCAAGTATCGCAAGTGCCTCTTAGCCCCTGGTCACCCTGGCACTTCCTAAAGGACTCCCAGAGGGTCCCACGTTTTGGTAACTTCAAAGGTTAATACTTGGCCTAGCAGGAGGCCTCCAGGACCTTGGTGCCAGTTGTCAAGTAGTTTGAATAGTGTGAATCCCTGTGGCTGCCCAGCTGTGTTGCGTGTGTCTCCTATCTCTTCTTCCGCACTTTGGCTCCTTTGTGGGGCTCCTTATCCTGACTCCTCTTTCTTTCCCTGCCAGGTGAGGGCACCCTGTCTGTTTCTGCCGTCACCCCTTCTCTTCTCTCCCTCTGCGATCCACCCATTCACACAGCCCCCTCCGCTGCCGCTGGCTCTGCAGGGGTCTCTCAGAGCTGCCAGCGCTGGCCTGACCTCCTCCCGTGGGTCTGGATGTGCAGTCCTGGCCATCCACCATCCGCACATCTCCACTGGATGTCTTGCTGGCGCCTCACACTCAACCCGTCCCAAGCCATGCTCGTTGTCTTTCTCCTGTGCACTCCGGTTCTCTGTCATGCCCCATCAGTGTTGTCTTTCTCAACAAATGGTGCCACCATCTACCCAGACACTGGCTCAAGCCCCGGTCCTTGCTTGACCCTTTCCTCCTTCCTGAGGTTCAGTTGGTCCCCAAGGTCCTTCAATTCTGTCTCTCGGGTGACTCCAGATGCTCCTGGAGTTCTTTGTAGTTCTGCAGCTCCACTCTGCATCTTTGCTGCCTCAGAGGTTGTTCCTTCTCTTGTCCTGACCCCAGAGTTTGAGATTTATTGCCAGGCATCTGATACTGGTCGGGTAACCAAAATGCAAACAAGAGCTTTTTTTATTTTTGTTTTCTTATTAATTCGAGCAGATTCAAGATCACTCCCATGACTTTGTGAAATGTACATGTATTGCAAACTGCTTTCCTGAGAGGGTGGAGCTCTCTCTCTCACAAAGCCACAGTCGGTCCCAACCCTGACACACTGTGGACTGAGTGACAGTTGACATCAGTGGCGATTACAAGTTAGAGTTGAGCTGTTATTTTCCACACACATTTCTGGGGTTCCTCAGGATCTGTGGCATGCACGGGAGGGCCATGATAGGCCCATGCTCTGCTGCAGACCTTTAGCCCAGAATCTCCGGGCTGGGTTTTCCAAGCGGCCAGTGCCCTCCCTGGCCAGCCTCCCGGGCCCCCGCCTTCCTGGAATCCTCAGCCAGGCTCTGACTGATAGCCACTTGCCCTCCAGGGCCCTGTTTGATTATGACAAGACTAAGGACTGCGGCTTCCTGAGCCAGGCCCTGAGCTTCCGCTTTGGAGATGTGCTGCATGTCATCGATGCCAGTGATGAGGAGTGGTGGCAGGCCCGGCGGGTCCACTCGGACAGTGAGACCGACGACATTGGCTTCATCCCCAGCAAACGGCGGTGAGGCTCCCAGGCCCCGCACCCCCCAGCCTCCCTGCCGCAGGCCCTGCAGCTCCGCAGGTCCCCCAGGGTGGACCACCCAGCGGGGATGGATGTGCCCTCTGATTTCCTGGGTCTGTCTGCCAGGCCCTCCTGGGTTCCATGACTCCCATGAGCCTTTGGGGCAGACAACTCATTTAGGAGCCCAGGGGCCGAGAAGCTGCTGGGAGATGGGGTTTTCAGCTTGGTCCAAAGGTTGGGGGCCTAGGGCTTCTTGCTGGGTATTTCCCAATTCCCCCATCCCTCCCATGTATCCCACAGGGTCGAGCGACGAGAGTGGTCAAGGTTAAAGGCCAAGGTACGTGGAGGAGGGCATGAACATGCGTGAAAGAGTGGGGGGCTCATGGGGCTGAACTCTTTAACCAACCATGTGGCCTGCTTTTTCTTCCCAGGATTGGGGCTCCAGCTCTGGATCACAGGGTAGGTAGGGTCAGTTTGGGGAGCCCTGAGTGTCTCTTGACACCCTCAGGAAGGTGGGGCAGGGGCTCAGGGTCCCCCATCTCAGAGCCCCTCACAGACACCTTAACTCCCACCAGGTCGAGAAGACTCTGTCCTGAGCTATGAGACAGTGACGCAGATGGAAGGTGAGCCCTGGCCTCCACCTCAGCCCCATCCCCCCTGGCCCCCCGACTCTGCCCCTCTGCCTGAGCCGGGCTCTCTCTCCCCAGTGCACTATGCTCGCCCCATCATCATCCTCGGGCCCACCAAGGACCGTGCCAATGACGACCTTCTCTCTGAGTTCCCCGACAAGTTTGGGTCCTGTGTTCCCCGTGAGTGCTGGGCCTTGGATGGAAGGGAGGGAGGGTTGGGTTGGGGGAGGGCCGAGAGCCCTTTCCATAGGGGCTGTAGGCAGAGCCCCCTGAAGGCATCAAGGAGGAGGAGTTCAGAAGGTTTGTCAGAAGAGGGGCTTCTCAGCCACCCTCATGTCCCACACTCGCCCTTCTCAGGCCAGGGACTCCCAGAGGGTTCTGGGATGGGCTGTTCTATCACTCCTCAGTCATCTCCCCAGCCACCCTCCTTCCCCGAGGGACTGATGAGGCAGGGTGGGGTTTCACGCACTGGAGGGATGGTGGTCAGATTTCTGGGGGGTGGGCTGACTTCCTGGCAGATACGACCCGGCCAAAGCGGGAGTATGAAATCGATGGCCGGGATTACCACTTTGTGTCATCCCGGGAGAAAATGGAGAAGGACATTCAGGCGCACAAGTTCATTGAGGCCGGCCAGTACAACAGCCACCTGTATGGGACCAGCGTCCAGTCTGTGCGAGAGGTGGCTGAGCAGGTAGGGTCTGCCGGTCCCCCGCTCCCCCCCCACTGCCCCCGTTGCCTCCCCCCAGCTCTCTCTAACTCTCTTTCTCTCTGTCTCTTTCCCTGCTGGGTCTCGACTCTGACCCACTCCTCCATCTCCTTCTCCTCTTGGGCCACTCTGCCTGCCTGCCTGCCCCCTGCATCCCCCTCCCGCCTCCCTCGCTTCCTGACCCCAAAATCCCCGCCACCATCTGTCCCCTTTCTCTCCTCCTCTTCCCTCCACTGCACCCCATTTTTCCTCTCTTCCTGTGGCTTCATCTTTGACTTGGTCCCTCCCTCTTTTCTGACTCCCCCCTCTGGTCTCTCCCCTCTCCCCTCACCTTTTCCTGGGGTCCCCTCTCCCACTCCTCTGCTACCTCTTTTTCCCTGCTGCTCCCCACCCTGCCCTCCTTCCTCCACGGCTCCTCCTTTCTCCATCTGCCTCTCCTTCCTCCCATCTGTCTCTCCTTGTTCCTTCCATCTGTCTGTCCTCTGTCTGTCCTCCCTCTATCCTACTTCTTTTCTCCTTTTCCTTTGCTATTCCCCCCCACCTGTACCATTCCTGCCTTCCACACCCCACCCTGCTCACCGCCACCCCCTCTTGCCCCTGCTCTGACCCCCTCCTTGGGGCCCCTCTCTGCCTCTTCCTCATCCTTTCCCCGTTCCGTGGGGGATGCCCTCCTGCCCGGCTGGATCTCTTGTCTTGCTCTCTGTCTTACCCTTTCCTTTTTCTCTCTGTCACTCTGCCTGTCCATACCCCCTTCCCGCCCTGCTTCTCTCTGCCCCTGTCTTTTGACATCCATGTCACTTCCCTTTTGGCCAATGCCCACTCCCCACTTTTCCATGCACTGTATCCTGTCCTGGCCCCTCTGTCTGTCTTCCTGCCACCTGCTGGTCCCCCTGCACCCACCCTGCCTGCCCCCAGGGGAAGCACTGTATCCTCGACGTCTCGGCCAATGCCGTGCGGCGGCTGCAGGCGGCTCACCTGCACCCTATTGCCATCTTCATCCGCCCCCGCTCCCTGGAGAATGTGCTGTGAGTATGGTCCCGGGGGCCTCCCCTCCCCTCCCCTCCCCACGCCTGAGGCCCTGCACCTCGGAAGGCCTCAGCGTCGCGTTGCACTTTCCCCTCCGAACCCCAGACAGTGGCTCCCGCAGCCTTGGATGGGCATCGGCACCGGAAGCCAGCGGATTCAGGGACTTTAGGTTTTCCGCTTTCTCACGCTTGCTCCTGCCTTGGGCAGGACTACAACTCCCAGCAGCCTATGGGGCACACACCCGAGGGGCGAGCCGCAGCGGCAGGGGCTTCTGGGAGTTAGAGTCCCAGTCCCTGCCCTGAGGCCCAAGGCAGTTAAGGACGAGACTCTGCTGAGGCCCCCTGGAGAGGCCACGCCCTCTGGGGTGGGTCAGCTGTGGCCCCAGAGGGTACTGGGAATTTTAGTTTCAGGCACGTGCAACATATAAAAAAAATCATTTGCAACGTCACCTCTCTGGAGGGAGGAGAGAAAACGCAGGATGGGACCCACCCTCAGGCCTGCACCTCTCCTCATTCACAGAGAGATTAACAAGCGGATCACAGAGGAGCAAGCCCGCAAAGCCTTCGACAGAGCCACCAAACTGGAACAGGAATTCACAGAGTGCTTCTCAGGTGAGGCTGCTCTGCGGCCGCTGCCCGCACCGTGGCACCTGCGTCCACATTCGGGACAGGTGGCCCCGCTGGGGGGTGGTTTAGAAAGGTGCCCCCTTTGGGTGGGGGCAGCCCCGTGGGCATATGTGGTGGAGGGTCAGAAAAGGGTGCCACAGCCCCTGGCACCGGGGCCTCACTCCCCACCCACCCTGCCCCCAGCCATCGTGGAGGGCGACAGCTTTGATGAGATCTACCACAAGGTGAAGCGCGTCATCGAGGACCTCTCAGGCCCCTACATCTGGGTCCCAGCCCGAGAGAGGCTCTGACTGCTGCCCGGCCTGGCCTGGACTCGTCTCCCTTGCCCAGGCCCCGGTCTGGACTGAATCGCCCAAGCCCTTTGCACCCCCAGCCTCCCTCCCACCCCTTCTTATTTATTTCCTTTCTAACTGGATCCAGCCCACTGGAGGGGGGACACTCCTCTGCATGTATCCCTGCACCCCAGAACTGGGCTTCTGAACCCCAGGAAACTGGGGTCTGGGGGGTGGAGCCGGGCTCCTGGTCCCGAGCCCTTGCTCCTCAGGACCCCCAACCCCTGCCCGCCCCCAACGCACACACAAACCCACTGGGGGCCACCTGCCCTCCCCCCTTTTCTCCCACACACATTCCAGAAATCAGGGGCCCCCCTCAAGGAGCACCCCGCTGCAGGGGTGCAGGGCTGCAGGCCTCCACTTCTCCTGAGGCAGGGTCTGAGCTCACCCCTGTCCCCATCATGACTCCCCATGTCCCTTAATTTCTCATTTATTTTTTTCCATTTTTTTTCTTTTCAAAGGTGGTTTTTGGGGGGATAAGTGGGGGGACTCCACTGTGGGCCCCCTGCCTTCCACATGCCCCTCACCTTTTTTCTTTGCCGGTTTGCATGAGTGGAAGGTCTAACTGTGGCTTTTTTTTTTTTTCTGGGATTTTTTTTTGGGGAAAGGGGAGGGACGGGTCGAGGGTGTGGGTAAGTGGGAGGGAGGGTGGGGGTCAGGGGTCAGGGGTCTGGGAGCCAGGGGATAACTGGAAATGCTGCCGCCTTCTGCGATTTATTTATTTTTTTCTTTTGAGAGAGCGAAAGGAAGAGATAGATACTTGAAACTTGGTGTGTGGCCTGGTTATTTGGGGCCCGGGAGTGGAGGGAGAGGGGGTGGGGATATGGGGGGAGGGGGGTCTG
>PVKY010008939.1:0-13653 GCA_004027775.1 Bradypus variegatus
TGCACAACTCGGTGATTATACTAAAAGCCATGTATTGTACATTTTGGATGGATTGTATTGTATGTGAATATATCTCAATAAAACTGCTTTAAAAAACAAATAGAAGTCAACTCTTTCAACTGAGAAGAATAATTAACAAATTTAGCAATCATAAACTGCTATAGGTTAATCATATATTTGTTTGTACTTACATTCCAGTCTTCTTTAGACTTACTGCCTATCAAATATGTATTTCATATTTGACATCTCTTCTTCAGTTTAGTGGCCAGTGGGTGCTTTGGAAGGACCTGAAAAATCTATTATTTGATTTCTTCCTTCTAGAAGTGGCTCTGACAGAATTCAATCACACAGTTACACTTTCTTCTTAGATTAGGAATCTCAGGGTCAGAAAATAGTTACTTGTACTTAGGTCTCTCAAAAGCAGTATGAATCAGTAAAGTCTTCACGTAACAGTTGTAATTCAGGATGATATATTAGTTAAGCGAGCAAATGATTATTCCAAAACACAAAAATCAAAGCAGGACATTGAATAACAAAAGCTGAAAACCAGTCTTCCTTGCTATAGACATTAATTACTTGTTTTACTTATTTATTAACAGTTCTGTTAATTAAATGATTGATATGTGCCAGACATTCCACTACACATTTTACATGCATTATCTAATATGAATTAATACTTCCTATAATGTAGGGATGTTTATTCCCATTTAAAATAAGTTACCTAAGATTTTGCAGACTACAGAAGCTTGTCCAAAGTCACACAACCACTCATTAAAAAGTCAGGATTCGAATTCAAGTATTTCAGAGTCAAAAGTACTTACATCTAGCCAATAGGTTTTAATTTATCAATCACCAGATTTTCGAACACCATCTACATCTGTGTGTTTATAGAGCCCATACACACATTTGTGCACACAGAGACACACACATCTAAGCAACTTATAAATGTCCATTGTTTTGCAAGTGAAACGCCTTTTTTTCCTTGACTTTTTTCCCCCTACACTGGCATAAACTGGCATAACTATTTTAGAATTATAACAGCCCTGCTTTCTGAGAGCCATGATCCGAGAGGCGGTGGAGACTCTGAGGGAGGCTATTTTCCTCTGTAGAGACCGTATTCTGCATGTTATGAATGTCTAAGATAGATGCACAGCCTGACATATCAACTCTCATCTACATCAGTGGCAGACTGTTTTTCTTCTAGCACTAGTGGTTTGAATATCTCAGCTACCAAAAAAAGGGGATTTTCTTTTCAAAGCTCAAACACACACAGAAATCATTATGGAACCACAAAACAGAATTCAAGTAGCATTAAAATTCTGAATTAAACCTACAAAAGCAAAAAACAAAACAAAAAAAAGTAGCATTCAGCCAAACAATTCAGTGACCACCTAGTCCTTAGATGTTATCAGCTGCGTACAGCACACGTAAACTCACTTTTATGAGAATCGCTGTCTCCAGAAACTATGCTAAATGCTTTGCTGGCACTATCTCCTCTACTCTCTGCAATGATCCTAAGAGATAGCCTAATAATTTGATTATTACTTCCTTTTACAAATGAGAAAACTGGAGGCAAGAAAGGTCAAGTTGACCTGAGTAAGGACACTCAGCTAGAAAGAGACAGAGCTGGGATTCCAACTCTGATTTCAGAAATTGAGCTGCAACCTCCGCGTATATGCACGCATGTATTTGCATTAGAGACAAGAAACCACATTTTAGCACCAGGGAAATTCAAATTCATAAGAGGGCCAACATCAGAACGTCCAGAAGTCAGTTTGTGTGGCAAAGTATTCAAAAGATGACGTCCATTCATGAAAACATATTCAGGCTTCTAAAAAAGCCTTTACTAGACTCTCATGCACTAGACTATGGCTTCAAAGACCATTTGTCTCTTTCTGCTTGAGGCTTCTGTCTGCTGTCCTATGTCAGGATAGCAGGGAGGTTAAAGGAAGGGAATTTGCTAGTATACTTTTACCTTATTTTTTCAATGGAGAGCCATATTTGATCCATTTCTGTCCCACATTTATGTTGGCAAATAGCTTTCATCACTTGTGCCAACTCCAGACCACCTGCGCTCCTGGAGATGGATCCTGAGATTGTGCCCAGAGAGCGGTGATTGATTAGCGATGTCTGCAGTGGCAGGGGTGTGGCGACAAGCGGGACCCGTATTTGTGTTTGACAACCCTGCCCTAGACAAACAAATCCACCCCTCCTGAAATACACCCAGGGGAGTCTGTGTCTACACAGAGGCCAGGAAAGATTAGAGAGAAAGCGAGGAGAGGAAAAGAGAACGAAAAAAGAAAGAAAGGAAGGGAATGGAGGGTGGAGATGAGGGGACAGGAGGGGAGGGGAAAAGAAGAAAAAGAGAGAAGGAAGATAAACAGAGGGGAAGGAAGGAAGGAAGAGAGAGAGGGGAAGGAAGGAAGGAAGGGAGGAAGGGATGGAGGGACGGAGGGAGGGAAAGACTGACAATTGGTTTAAAATCTAAAGGATAGATTTTTACCTAAAATGTCCAGATTGACTGACAACATGTATAGAGTTGACGTCACAGTTGTCTACTTTCCACCAGAGTTGCAGGGCACCCTCCTGTCCCCCACTCGTCACCTCACTGTCGCACCTGAGCCAGGCACTTGCTCAGCCACTGTAACTTTGCTCACGCTAGCTCCCCATCGGGTGGGAACTTCCCTTCCACTTTCCCTGCACCCAGCTCTCCTCTGCCCCATGTCCTGCCCCTTTGAGGTGGGTGTTCTAAGGATGATCTTAGAGCCTGTCCCTCGAGTGGCCTGGGGTCCCCCTTCATTCCTGGTGATTTTGCCGCAATCCTCACAAGCCTTGCAGATCTGCCGGTGAGGACACTGGCGGTCACCTGGATGGTGGGAGATGAGCTGGGGACTTAAACTCAACTGTACCAGGCTGCTGCCTCCTAAACAGTTGGATAAGAACTTTTGCTAGTAACTGGGCTCCACTGGATTTTGTTCTCTGAGCGAATCCCTTCCATTTCTCTCTTCTTATCCTTCACTTACCCTTTCATTTGACTAGTTCATCAGCCCTCTGTGGGCTGAAATTCTTGGAGGACCATGGGGAACAGTCACTGGATGTCCCTTCTGGCTCCAGTTCTGCCACATTCTACCCATGTCCCTTCAGGCAAGCCACTTCTCTGAAATTGAGCTCCCTCATCCACAAACAGGGTCAATAAATACTCTCTGTTGCCCAGGGTTGTTATAAGGACCATAAGGTGTTAAATATGCACACGGTGTGTAATTGCTCAAATGCCGTGCATGCTGAGACGATCGTGTCTCCTTTCCATCCTCCTCAGCCCCAGTCCCTTTGCGAGGGCAGAGCGCTGCCCCCAGGCTTCGGTCCTTTGGCATCGCCAGAATCTTCCCACTCGCCCTCCCTCCAGCCTGGGCTCTCCTCCAGCCCCAGCTCGGCACCCACACCCGACGGAACCCTTCACAATATAAATGTGACCTTTGATATAATGTCTGCAAGAGATTTATTTTGTTTTCTAGCCTTTGTAAATGTTTGCACTCACATGGAAGAAGGATTATTTTAATACTTACTTAATACCGTGTGGCATACGATGAAACTGCATTACTGACATTTTTAGGTTTATTCTGAAGAAAAGGTAGTCCCCTACCTGCCAAAATCTGAAAGCTATAAATAGTGAGAAAAATAGAGAAGCCTTTAGCACCATTGACATGTATTGGATTTGGAGAGTTTCTTGGAGGGCCAAAGTGGAAAAATATTTTGCTAAAAACTAGGGAGTGTTGCTCGTCCTGGCATAGACGCAGGCAGTTTAGTTGGTATTTACCCAGTCTGTGGTGAAGGAACACTCGGCTGTTTATGCCAGCATAGGGGATGCTGGGAGACTGTTTGTCTAGTCAGAAATGCCCTTTGAGACTGGAAGGCTCTGTGACCAATCTCTAACTAAATCTGTCTGTGGACTTTGTGTAAGTGATCCAACCTTAACCAGTCCATTTACCCTTCCATGTAACCAAGTCACAGAATCACTACCCCAAATCTCCCCCGCTTTGGTCCCCAAGGGTGGCTCCTGATTATTCACCCAGTGCTGAATTTGAGACTTCACAGTGAGCTCTGCATAAGCAGACTGAGTTTTATTTAATGTAGGAAATAACTATCACTCATCAAATAAAATAGGCTGATATTTAACCAGTCATTTTTAAACATCTTTGCTTGTTGCTCAGTGGTAGAATGACACAAATGATTGACCATTTATAGTTGTAACCAGTTTTAATGCATGAAGGCAATTTATGTTTTACTTCATTTCTTATTTCAAAGCATAGCTAAGGTTTTTAATAGCTACTTTCTTTGCCAAGTTGACACTGCCCTGGTGAACACTTGAAAAATGTATGATTTTTCAATCGCAAGCACCTCAAGTACAGGCTCTTTTGATAAAATGCAGTCACTCAAAGGGTAGAATGGCTAGAATAAAATGTAAAGATATGTTTCCTGAATAGTGATTCAATAGTGATTTTTGTTCATTGTTAATCAGCTTTATTTCTTTCCATTTGCATTTAATTGTCAGATGCAATCCTGTAGATTTCTTTGGGCTAGTAACTCAGGCTGCTCAGTTTGAAAGCCAGGTCTTTCAAGATGCTAAGCCTTGGGCCAGCTCTCCAGAAGGGTTAATAAATGTTTGGCCAGTGTAAGAATTGGACTTAATTTGTAAAACAGATCCTTGATTTGGGGGTTTTCCCACATTGTTGGGCTTTATTCCTTTGCTTATTTCCACACCCTTGTGTCTGTGTCACTAACCATTCAATCGTCTCAAAAATCCTGTGAATAGTTATACTACCCCATTTCAGGGAGAACAAAATTCCAGCAAGTGAGATGCTGCCAGGTTAAGCTGCACGGCCAGCATGATGATTGACTTGTGCCCAGTCCTAACTCTGGCCTAGTGAATGCAACCCTATTTGGAAATAGATCTTTGAAGATGTGATGAGTTAAGATGAGGCCAGGCTGCATTAGGGTGGGCCCTGCCCTGGTAGGACTGGCGTCCTTACAAGGAGAGGACACTTTGACATGGAATGATAGGGAGATGAGGCAGAGATTGAGAGATGCTGCCACAAGCCAAGGCCTGCTGTGGGCACCCCCAGAAGCCAGGGAGAGGCACAGAGCGGGTTCTTCCCTGTAAGAGGAGACCTTGCTTCAAACATTTAGCCTCCAGAGCCAAGAGATGATAAATTCCCGTGGTTTAGGCCAACTAACCCATGGCACTTTGTTATGGTGGTTGCCCCAACTCTGACTCCCATTCCCAGGCTCTGTCTGCAGGGCCTTCAGCATCTCCAGAGGGCAGGAGTCTGCAACCTGCAGGCTCAAGTTGATGAATGTGTTAAATTCAAGGATGAAAGTCCCCTTGCTGGGCTGCCAAGGGGTCAGCCTGCCTTGGACCCATGTCCCCTTGAGCTCTAATCCCCTGTGGTGGTCCCCGGTAAGCTTGCAGCCCCACAATCTGCACACAGGAGGGTCCCTCGTGGATTGGACTGAAGCCCGGGGAGGATGGGCTCATCCTGAGTTGCATCCCAAGGAGCCAAGTTTAAGTCACCTGTGCTTGCAGCACTCACGAGCATCCAGACATCCTAGCTAAGAGCTTCTGTCTTAACAAGGAAGCTGCTACTTGGGATTAACCCATGCCCAGGAATGGAGATTTCCACCCAAAGAGGAGGGACACGCTGCACAGAAACAAAATTTGGATTAGGCATTTGCATTAAAACAGCACTGAATCACCCATTTTCTCTTCCAATTTGTTTTTCAATTTTCTCCCCTTTCTTCCTGAAAGCTGCAGATTGTGTGTTTTAAAATTAAAAACAATGAGTTTTAACATCATTAATAATCTTAAGATTTTTTTCTAGACAGTTATCACTGTAAGTTTTTAATATACATAATATTTCTTCAAATATGTCAAAATAATAATAATGAACAGTGGTACTGCTATTTGGGATTCAGCCGTCTACGGTCAAGTCTCACTGTTTGCGTCTCATTGTTTGCATTAATTATATTTGACAAAATCACCTCAAACACAGAATTGGTGAATTCTGAACCACTGCTGCCAGGAGATCTGAAGCACCGGCTCCTGTGAGCCTCCAGCCACATTTCCATCAACCAGTCAATCCGTAGCCTGGTTGTATGTGTGTTTCTGTTGAATAGACTAGTGTGGATTCACTAGCATTGAATGCACGGCCAACAGCACACTCACCCCTGAACAAAGCTTATTTAACACCCATGTTCTCTCCATAGAGCACGTCACGGATTTCTTGTGCTCAAGAACCTAGACGATACTTTGGCACTACACTGTGAGGTCATTTAAACAGCAAAATCACTGATAAAAAGCCTAAACATGTGAAAAGTGTGGCACTAAATAGACACTAAAAGGACACTTGTTTGTAGTATGAGAGCTGAAATGAGAAAACGGGCTGTCACCTGTTCAATTTCAGCTGGAAACTTGTTCATCAAACTTTTTGCATCTGTGAGTGACCACAAAGGCCCCATAAGTATTGACTTGGGAGCTACAAATAAATTTTAGGAAGTAAGGAAGGGAATTCACAAGTATAGACTCTACAAATAACGAGGATTGACTCTGTTTCTTTAACTTTGAATGTCAATACCAAGAACTAAATAAAAAGTCAAAGCCATTAACTACAAATGCTGGAGATCTGAAAGCAGTGACACGAACAGATATCTGCATGCCAATGTTCATAGCAGCATTATTCACAACTGCCAAGAGATGAAAGCAACCCAAATGTCCTCCACAGATGAGTGGATAAATAAAATGTGGTATATACATACAATGGAATACTATGTGGCAGTAAGAAGGAACGATGTCGTGAAACATAAGACGACATGGATGAACCTTGAAGACATAATGCTGAGTGAAATAAGCCAGGCACAAAAAGAGAAATATTATATGCTACCACTAATGTGAACATTGAAAAATGTAGAACAAATGGTTTATAATGTAGAATGTAGGCGATAGAGCAATTAAGTAAGGGTGAACAATAACCCAATAAGAACAGATAAACTATTGTGGGTAAATTTAATATTCTGGGGATGCCCAGGAATGCCTATGGTTTGTTAATTTCTGGTGGGTATGGTAGGAACAAGTTCACAGAAATGTTGCTATATTAGATTATTTTCTTGAGGTAGAGTAGGAACATGTTGGAAGTAGTTATTTTAGATTAGTTGTCTTTTTCTTACTCCCTTGTTACGGTCTCTTTGAAATATTTTTTTATTGTATGTTTTTTTTTTATTTTTTTTTGATATAGTTAATTTTTAAAAAAGAGTTAATTTAAAAAAATGAAAAAAATATGCAGAGCCCCTCTGAGGAGCTGGTGAAGAAAGCAGGGGTGTTGGGCTTCCCCACCTCGATGGATGCTGATGTGCTCACAGACATAAGGGACTGGTGTTTCATGGGCTGAGCCCTCTACCACAGGACTTGCCCTTGGGAAGACTATTGCTGCAAAGGAGAGGCTAGGCCTGCCTATAATTGCTCCTAAGAGCCTCCTCCTGAGTGCCTCTTTGTTGCTCAGATGTGGCCCTCTCTCTCTACCTAAGCCAACTTGGCAGGTGAAATCACTGCCCTCCCCGCTACGTGGGATCTGACATCCAGAGGAGTGAATCTCCCTGGCAACGTGGAATATGACTCCCAGGGAGGAATGTAGACCAGGCAACATGGGATGGAGAACATCTTGACCAAAAGGGGGATGTGAAAGGAAATGAAATAAGCTTTAGTGGCAGAGAGATTCCAAAAGGAGCCAAGAGGTCACTCTAGTGGGCACTCTTACACACAATATAAACAACTCTTTTTAGGTTCTAATGACTTGAAATAGCTAGCAGTAAATACCTGAAACTACCAAACTACAACCCAGAACCCATGAATCTTGTAGATGACTGTATAAAAATGTAGCTTATGAGGGGTGACAATGTGATTGGGAAAGCCATGTGGACCACACTCCCCTTCGTCCAGTGTATGGATGGATGAGTAGAAAAATGGGGGCAAAAAAAAAGCACCCAGTGTTCTTTTTTACTTTGATTGTTCTTTTTCACTGCAATTTTTATTCTTATTATTTGTGTGTGTGTGGTAATGAAAATGACAAAAATTAATTTTGGTGATGAATACACAACTATATAATGGTGCTATGAACAATTGAATGTACACTTTGTATGACTGCATGGTATGTGAATATATCTCAATAAAAATGAATTTAAAAAAAAAGTCAAAGCCATTACCAGCCATCACTGTGGAGCCAAGGCATGGAAGGAAAAGGAAAAAAAGTGAGGAAATAGACAGAAGGAAGAGGAAAGGAAGTGAGGAATTGAGTAGAGGCTTACAATATGGAAAAGCAGCAAGACCAAACAGAAAGCATTTGGGCTCTGGAGTCAACAAGATCAGTCCCAGCTCAGAAATTCAAGATCTTATATATCCAGCAACGGAGTTACCCGACCTGAGCATCAGATATTTTCATTGTAAGAATAACACCCGCCCTGTGAAGGGACATTGTGGACAAGTAGAAGGGGCAAGTTTGATCACTGTAGCTTCTAGCCCAGAAGGAAACATTAAGCCCCGTCTCGTCCAGCCCCACCCAATGTGGACGTCCTCTCTGCAGCACCTCGTTCCGAGAAAGTCCACGTGCTGACCGTGGAGCTCGCAAGCTAACAAAAAGGCCACTGTCTTCTTTGCTGACCTTATTAGAAACACACCCTTACAACACAGGCTGGGGACCAACACCTGCCCGCACCATTCTGGACGCCGTAGCAAGCGCCACATGACCAACGATCTCTTCAGCTACTTGAGTCTTTCCAAACATGAGAAGCTCACGGCCCATTGGTCCCCCAGCCTGGAATTGTGGAGTTGATCTGTATGACTTTGTTTTCTCCTTATAAAAGTCAGGCATATCGAGACAGCAAAGTGTGGAAAACACAGAAAAGCAGACTGCGAGTTCACGTTCACTGTTAACATTTTGTTGTGTGTCTTTTTGGTACTTTGTTTTTTCCATGTATGGATATATATTTTTCATAAAAATGGTATCATGTCACTTTGTAGCTTGCTTGCTATGTTTAATTAATTCAAAGTAAGAGATCCCAGGGCTCAGGGACCCCAGGATAATGTGATGGGGCCTGGCTGGTCGGGCGGGGAAGGCACTGGGCTCCCTCTGTATCATCAAGTCTGATTCTCCAGACTCACTGATTTGGGGAATCGGTTTTCTGGCTATGAATCTTCTTTATAATTTAGAATCTAAGAATGCTTGCTTCGGAATCGTAGAAAATATCAAAGAGGCATAATCCCATGTTTATCTATAATAGTCACAAAAAATATTGTAAACGGCTTTATGATATTCCCTGCTGAAATCCAGAGATGCTGAGTCTGGTTATATCTGGAAATGCCTGTCCCATTGCTCCCCGCCACAGGGAGCCTCAGGACTGTGGGTGCCCCTCAGCTGGCCAGTCGCAGAGGATGAGGCAAAGAGGGTCATCAGGCCAAACACGACCTGCCGCTGGGCATGACGGGCCCTGGGAGGGCAGGCCAGCACCCAGGGTGTCCAGACGGGACCAGAGGCCATGCGGGAGAAAGCCGAGCAGAGCCTCCCGAGCCTGCCGGGCTTTGTCCCCTGCTTCCCCAGGACCCGCTCCGCTCTGTACACCACTTCCCCACAACCTCAGCCAACTCTCAAGAAACCCCGTAAGATGAGAGGGTGGTTTAGCCACAAAGTAAAAACAAGGAACAAAAGTCATGTAATTAGTCCTCGTCATGAAGCCAGCAGGTACAGGGCAATAACTCACTCACTCATTCATTCATTCATTCATTCATTCATTCCTCCAACACACATTTACTGAGCACCTACCAGGTCCCGGGAACGTCCAGGTGCTGGGTTCAGGCCTCAGTCTCCCGAAGCTACATTCTAAGGGTCCATAAGTCAGGTGGCACAGGGAGCAGAGTGCCACAAAGTGGGACGGTGTGACAGGGGCAGGCTGGAGGGAGGGAAAGGAGCTGCTGGGACAGGGTGGCCACAAAGACCTCTCCCAAGAGAAAGACGCAGAAATGAGAAGAGAGAGGCCGAATGCACAGTCCCTGCGGCAGGAATGGGCTGGGCATGCTTAAGAAATGCAAAGAAGGCAACAGTTTCTAGGGCACTAAAAACAAGCAAATGGGTGGAGAGTGGCATGCAGGGGTGACAGAGGTGGGCAGTGGCCTGAGCACGTTGGTCCTTGCAAGTGTTAGGAAGGAGTTGGGATTTTGTTTGATGCGTGATGAAAAACTTTTGGAAAGTTTTGTACAAGTGAAAGACATAATCTGATTTCTAATTTTTAGACCTGAAAATGCCAGTCAGTCCTATTCCAAAGCCCAGACTCCCAACCCAAGGCCATCCTGTGTTTCAAAGAGTTGATGTCCAATGACTGTCAAATAAAGAAATGTCGGTGATGTAGTTCAAGGACAGGGCAGTCCCACTGGGGAGAAGAAAATGGGAATCGGGAGGGGCACCCAACAAGACAGTCGGTGTCTGCTGGTTTGCCAAAAGAGTCAGCCGTAACCAAGTACCGCAAACTCACTGACGTCAATCGGAATTTATTGTCCCACGGCTCTACAGGCTCGACATCTGAACTCAGGGTGTTCACAGGGCCACACACTGTGTGAAGTCTTTGGGGTTCTGGTTCTTCATAGACCCTGTTTACAAATATGTTCACATTCACAGCACCAGGAGTTAGAACTCGAGCGTGTGTCTCTTGGGGAACACGATTCAATCCGTAATGACATCGACCTCTGAGGGTGGACTGAGCAGGGCTGCGTGCCCCCACCCCTCCATCAGGGGTGCAGAGCCAACCTTCAGGCCTTGAGAAGAATCTTCTGAGCAAAGCCAGCCAGAGCCAAGTCCAGGTGGGGAAGGAAGTATAGAAACACCTCGGAGACGCTGCAGGTTCAGTTCCTGACCTCCGCCATAAGGTGAGTATTGCAATTCCAACTTCCACATGAAATTTTTTATTTCCCCGTGCATATTAAAGTTATGTTTACACTCCACTGCAGTCTATTAAGTATGCAATAGCATTATGTCTAAAATACCATGTACGTGCCTTAACTAAAATGTGACCCAGGCACGAAGTGAATGCCTGCTGTTGGAAAAACGGCACCCATGGGCTTGCTCGCCGCAAGTCTTCGATTTGTAGAAGATGCAACATCTGTGAAGTGCAATAAAACAAGTTCTGCCTGTACTGGACGGATCATCAGGGCACAAACGTGGGGATCGTGGAGGGGGAAGCCCAGGACTTGTGGATTCTCAGAGGAGAGAGGAGGGAGGGAAGCCTCAGAGGAGAAAGAGGAGCTTGGAGGACGTAAAACACTTCGCAGCCAGCACCGCCCGCTTCTACGGTCTTGTTAGCTTTGGGGGATTCGCACGTAGAACTTGGAGACCACACCTGTTTCTCTGTTTGGTTCAGATGATGCCCGTCTTCTGGAAAAATGAGACGATGTTCCACTCGGGGGAAATGAGAAAAGACAAGGCAAAGGAAATGGGAAGGAAGGAAGCTGCAAGTTTAGCATGATTTTTTCTTAATTAAACTTCTCCGGTTCTTATTAATCATCTTTATTTACACAGGACACACATCTTGTTTATTTAATATCCAGGTCTGACATTTTGCAGGATTATTGAGGTCACAACTACAGGCAAATTGAGTTGTGTGTCCTCTGCAAATTTATGGTAATTTTCATAAATCTAATAAACTTCTTATTCTCTGTTCTTGGTCTTTTCTGCTCTGTTCTCTTTCTCTGTGTCTCGTTCAAATGCTGTCTCCCTCTTTCATTCTCTCCCTTCCTCCCTCCTTTCCCCTTTGAATGTTTATATGTGGATAGTTGAAATAAAATAACAAAAACAGTTTGCAGGGAATCAATAAGAACTTGTATTTTCTGTGAGTTTGTCTCTTACATTTCTTTGAATATGAGAGAAACACTTGCTTTTCTCCAGGCTTCAGGCACTTTTTTTATTACCCAGAGTTTCTGAAAAAAAAAATTTACTGGAAATCATTTCTCCCAGTGGTTCTTCAGTCATTTCTGCAAGTTCTGTTATTATTTGGGTGTAATTCACCTGGATGGAAGACCTGAAATCATTTCTCTCTCTTCCACTGGCTAGTGCTTCAGTTTCCTCTTGATGATGTTTATTTCATGCGATTTCGTTTGGAGAGCCTTGCTAGAGAATGCCAAGGGGGAGCTGGAGCTCAGTTCTGCTTTCTCTCGTCCTCTGTTAGCATTGCACCATCTCCCCCTCGGCAACTGACTTATTCCTTCCCTGTTCTTCTAGGGGGTGAAAAGATTTACTCTAAGGAAAAAAGAAAGAGGAGACCACGGCAGTGCTACGTTAGGGTGGGGGTGCAAGGGCACCCAGTGACTGCAACATCCCCAGCTGTAGAACCGCAGCTGCTGTACGCCTCAAGACCCCTGCCCACTTCTGTGTCTGAAAAGGCATCTCTGCAGCACTCCTGCAAAAAAAAATAAAAAATAAAAAAATAAGAGGAAATGGGGGCAGCCTGTGCGGTCATTGGCTTTATCAATGAAGGCCCCAGCCACGACTGGGAGCTCAGTCTTAACCATCTTCCACTTTCAAAGCCCACTCAAGCAACAAACTCAGCCCCTGCCCTCCCACCCACAGAGTTTCCTCCCCACATGCATTCCAGCCTCCCTTCTCCCGGCCGCCTGGGACCCGGCGCCGGTCTCTGTCGGTCCCCTCCCACTGTAACTGTACCCTTATCTTCTGTCTTGCAGTTGATTAAGGTCAAGTTCCATGTTTCACTCATCTTGCATCCCTGATGCCTAGCACAGCTCCAGGTCCTTGTGGGTCCCCCATATTGTGTGTTTAATGGACCCAAACGCCTTCTCTGCTTACAGAGCAGATACAGGCCAAGCAACCTGGGGACTTGACTTTTCCCTGAGAGGTGAAGGCCTCAGGAGACCAGGGAATCTCTGCTAGGGGAAGAGGCCACTCTCATCCCAGAGGCCACCACGTGCTCATCCAGGGGCCTGAGCTCCAAGTAATGAGGGGTGGGAGGCCCCCTCCTCGGCTGCCTTGCACTAACCCTTAGAAAATGAGGCCCTCAAAGTCTGCAGACCAGGCTGCAGATACCCACAACAAAAGGTCTCCCACCCCTCCTGCCTTACTCTCCTCCTCTAACAGAACCCAAGAAAGATGAGATACAGAAATAAACAGGGCACAGAGTTTCTTTCTGGAGACTCACTGCTTGGTGGGACACTAGAAGGCAAATATTAGAATGTGACACCCACGTTGGCCACGTGCCTGGGAGATGGCTGGATCTCCCAAGGCGAGGAGAGGAGGGAAATCCTTCCAGGAGTGAGGTGGAGCTTTGCGAAACTGCAGAGCTTGGAGAACAGTGGGTAATGCCTTTGTGCCATCTGGTTACATGCCCAGCATTTAGGGCCAGGCCAAGGAGGAAAGTCGGGCAAGCTGAGCTGGAGAGCTTGGGCTTCAGGCAAACACCAAAGGGCGTCAGGCACTGCGCCAGCCCCACCAGAGCTGTATTTTAGAAAGACCACCGACTACAAGGAGAATTTCCTGGAGAAGGGGCCATTGGTCAGGAGCCTGTGATACAATCCAGAAGGGAAACAGTAACCGAGGCATGAACTAAAGACGC
>PVKY010008940.1:0-13647 GCA_004027775.1 Bradypus variegatus
AAGCCAAAAGCATGTCAGGGTTAACAGAATTTACTGATAGCTAATATCAAGGATGTCTACATAGTTTGATGTATGTAGATTTCATGTGAATTATTCAGAATTTAATTCAAATAAGCATGTTATAAAACAGCCATTGAAATAAATTAAGTATTTTAGGTGGGGATTGCATGTAAACATCTCACATATTAAAAAGTAAATATTGAACCGAATATATGTGGAAGTTAAAGAGACAGACATGTCACTTGAGAAGGCTGTATGGCAGGATTTCACCAGCTGTAGCATCAATTGAGTTCTCAGATTAGTAGGCCCATTAAGTTCATGTAATCAAGTGCACTTAGACTCAGTCCCAAGGGAACTGATTACATTATTCAAACTCAGAAGAGACATATATAAGCTAGTTTGCCAATATATTCATTCTGAATGGGGCTGGAAATTACCCTAGTCTCTGCCATCCACGGTACCTCCTTCCGCATATCAGCACTCTTGGAATGTCAAATTAGTCATCAAATGCCTCTTGGTCAAAACTAATTCAAAACAAAAGGAAGCGGTTTTCCAGGGACACCGGTAGTCAGGGCTTTGGGAGGCAGCAAAGAGGTGTTTAAGAATGCTACCTGAGGTCTAATATTGACTCTGCCACTTACTAGCTGTGACCTTGGATCGGGTGCTTACCCTCACTGTGCCTCAGTGTCCTCATATGAAAAAATTGGGATAATGTTAGTACTTACTTCATGACATCTTTTTTGAGGATTAAATGAGTTAAATGTAATATACAAAATGCTTAAAAACAGGATCTGGTACATATAAATGCTGTATGTGTGTTTTCATTTGTATTAAACCCAAGAGGCATTTCTAGCAGGCCAAGAAGAAAACTCTGCCCAGCCTCTCTTTAATGACCAGATTTCTTGTTTCTGCTGGATATTGTAGATTTTTCCCAGCTAGGCAGAACTGGATAATCACAGTGTGGTCCTGATCTTTGGTTCTCCTTTTTCCAGACTTGATGTAGAAAATTTTCTTCTCTTACACATAATTTCTTTATACAGAGTAATAGTTGACTAGATTATATTATTTAAAGAGTCTTTATTTTATATTATAGTTCTGTTTTATATCCAGAAGTACCTTTACTCGGAGGACTATAATACCCTGTTCTTGCTGCTTTGATTTGTGAGATATTCTTTCCTTAGAACTTCTTCAGATAACTGGTTTAATATAATACCTGTGAATTTTACAAGTCTAAGTCTCGGAGAATTGATAATGATGGTGGTGACAAGGATGATGATATGATAACAGTAACAGCCACTACCTTTTATTGAATCTGTACTATCTTCTGGGCCCTGTGCCGAGTGCTTACTTCATTATTTCATGCAATCCTCATAATCAATGTATGAACTAAGTACTATTTATCGTCAGTTTAAAGATGAGGAAACTGAGGATAGAGAGGATATGTAAATTGCTGAAGATCACACAGGTAGTAAATACCAAAGCCCAAGGTTCTATCTTGGGCTATAACTCCAAGGTCAGTGATCTGAGTGATTATGCTCTACAGGCTTTCAAATGTTGTGTCCCTTCCTTTCAGCTGGACTTGAACCACTTATCTGAGAGCAAACAGGAAGACACTTTCGAAGTTACTCTGTTTTACCAGAGGAACTACTGAGGAGAGAATCAAAGTCGGGGACAACTTACTGACCCTTCACATATACCAACACCAAAAAGGACCCCCATGTCAATCAAAATCTAACCATATGTTGAAATCAGTGTCTTTGGGGAGTGGACTTTAATATGTAAAATAATAATAGGCATTCTTGAATTAGCGTCACAGAATACCCAGGCATCTTTCTAATTTTTTTTCTGAAATGTGTACTTTAAAAATTTCCATATGTAGAATATTCCACTATGTAATAATTTAAACCATAATTATCATTGATTTTCTAACAATTCCGACTTTGAAATCAAGTTGCATTTTAGAAAGTCCTTAACTCAGGATATTCTGTGTTCTCTCTGCTCTGTCTTTTCGAGAATGCCTTTATTTCAGTCTCTCATGCAGCCTGTCCACCTAATAGCTCAAATATCAGAATCTTGGATTACACACAGAATTTTTCAGAGGACATTTGCCCCGATGTTGCAGACATATGATTACACAGTGGCAAGGTGAAAGAGGTGCAGGAAGAGGACAATTAGGCTTCAGGGTAATATAAATTCAAGGAACCCCGCATAGAACTTCTCTGGTCTTTGATTTCAGTGTTGAGTTAATTTCAAGCTAGTACTTCCTAATTGGGTCAGCTGGATTTTACCATAGTTCTCTTATTTCTCGTGAAAAAGCATTTGTTTGAGGAGTTGTGCAAGGTGCCTTACAAATGGAGTTAGACAAGGGTTTTAGTACATTCTATAAATGGGATTCTGTATATTTGTAAATTGTGCTGACAGGCACTCCTGTAACACAATGAGGTCAAAACAGTCTCACAAAACAATGGCCTTTTCATGCTGTACCCAAGCCAAAAAAAAGGCAAAGGATCATAAAGATACCATATTATGTACATAGAAGAAAGTAAGTTCAGTCCAATAAAATGGTTACTTGTTAGCCAGTCTTAATGAGCTAAAGTAAACATTCTTATAATGTATAGCAATAGGATCTTAACATAATTAAACATGTTTTTATGAACCTACTATATGAAAATATACTATTAGGTGCTGTAAAGTGTAAGCAATTTAATAAAACAGAGTTCATGGTTTTAGAAAGTTTGCAGTTTAAGAGGGGCCAAGATATGCATGCAGATAACTAAATGAAAAAGCATAACATAAGTGCCATGAGTCAGAGGCAAAATTTAACATGAACAAACATAGCTGGATTGAATCCATCTACTAAAATTGCATTCATTCATTCAACTGCTGTGTATTGAGGGATACCCTGTGCCAGGTGATGAGACACAGCCCTTCCCACTAAGCAAAGTTGATACTGCAAACTAGAAGGTGGAACTAGCTTCAGCTTTGGAGTTAGAAAAACCTGAATTAAAACCTGGTTCTACCATGTTTTCATTGGATGACTTGGGGAAATAATTTATCATCTCTTAGCTCATTTCAGAAATCTGAGGGTCATTCTTGACTCCTTTTTCCAACTTCAAACTGTGTATATTTAATAAGTTTAGTCAGTAAATATTTCTTGAGTACATTCTATTCTCTCCACACCCACAACCCCAGTGTAAACACTAATCCTCATCATTTTTGAATGAATGAGTTACTGTAACCCAAATTAGTTTTCCTATTACCATATCATTCTTCTTCAATCCATCATGCATGTTTAGGAAGAACAGTTCTTTCTAAAACTTTTATCTGACTCTTAACACTTTTTGCTGAGAAACAGCCATTTCTCATTTCCCACAAGTTGAAAGTCTGTCCTTCCTAACAGACATTTATTTAAGACCATCAGTGAGCTCAACTTTGCTTACATTTTTTAGCATTGCATGGCAATCCTCCTTCATGTATACTTTGTGCCTCTCTGACTTTGCACATGGTATTTTTTATGCCATAGCCTGAAACGGTATCCTCTTCCTCACTCCACCAATCCCATCTGGAAAATTTTTCAATTTTACTCTTCCTTCAATACTTTGCTCAAACACCGTCTTCCCTCCTGTGAAACATTCCTTGAGGACACCAGGCACAGTTAAGTTTTCTACCATCAGTACTTCCACAGAATGTTTTACACATATATATATCTGGCACATCTTCCTCTAATGTCATTGTGTATATGTCAGTTGCCTTAACAAAACTGAACACCTTACAGCAAAGATAAGGTCTTTCATCTTTGAAACCTCAGTCCCAATATAATGTCTGCCATGTAGAGTCTGTCCAATAAATGTGTATTGTAGCATGAGTTCAGACTTGGGGGTAAGTGGAAATAACCAAGAAACCTTTTATGGAAGACATGGCATTTGATATAGTCCTTGATTTTCTGGTTTTTAAAATCAGAATTTTAATTTTGGGATATTCAGCACTTTAAAATTCATGACTATTTATATCTTCGTGATTCTCTCTTTAATATATAAAGTATTTTGCCAATAGAGACTTTGTCTTTTCTGTTCAGTGCCCTTGGTGCTGTGTCCTGAGCATGGAGAAGATTTAATAAGTATGTTTAATAAGTATGTTAATTATCTGAATTAAAGTAGCATCCTCCTCATGTCTCTCAGAGGAGGCTGATTCTTGATCTCCTGATTCTCCAGTACCCGTGGGTCATCAAAAACTTATCTGTACATGGAACCCAGCAGTCTGGACTCCTGAAGACAATTATATAATAATGTAGATTGCAAGGGGTGACAGTGTGATTGCAAAAAACCTTGTGGATCACACCCCCTTTATCTAGTGTATGGATGGATGAGTAGAAAAATGGGTATAAAAACTAAATGACAAATAGTGTGAGATGGGGGGGATGGTTTGGGTGTTCTTTTTTCACTTTTATGTTTTATTCTTATTCTGATTCTTTCCGATGTAAGGAAAATGTTCAGAAATAGATTGTGGTGATGAACGCATAACTATATGATCATACTGTGAACAGTTGATTGTATACCATGGATGATTGTATGGTATGTGAATATATTTCAATAAAACTGAATTTAAAAGCAAAACAAAACAAAACAAAAATAACTATCTGTACAAAAATAACTATCTGCTGGCGGCAGAAGACGGATGGAAACTCAGCTCTGCCCACCACCAGATGGGTGACCGTGGGCTAGGATATCCTTGGCATCCTTGCCAGTAAAATGGGAGGAGAACAAACTCTACTTCTTAGGGTTAAATGGAATGATGCATATAAAGTCTTAGCATAGGACCTGAAATCATAGTATGGGCTCAATAAATGCTACCATTGTTATCAGTAAGGGAATGTCCCAGACACTAGGAGGGCAGCAAGCTGACTACAGCACACTTAACTTTGGAAAAATCTTCCTCAGGTGTTAGAATGGAGAGTGAATATGGGGTGAGGGTCAGGGCTGACGGCTCCTCACCCTGCTGTGGACAGGTTGATGGCTGGCCCAAGGTGGAGAAGGCTTGCCAGTCACTGTAGCCACAGGCAAGCTGCTGCAATTCTGACTTCTCCCATCAGGCGCTAAGCCATGGTGCCTAGGGCACAGGAATGGCCGCAGGAAGGCAAGAGAAGGCCTAGGTATTTTCACAGCATCTTGCACTATACCAATAGGGATAGAACCTTCCACTCCCAACCCATCAATATTGCCACCACCTTTAGAATAAGAGAAAGATGGAAGAGGTTGGACTTTTTAGCTGAGCCATAGATGGCCTTCTTTACAGTTCTACACTATACCTTATAGCAAGTAAAAATGTTGGTGTTCACTCTGTGTATTTAATTTCTCCTGAAAATATAAAAAAAAAAAACAAAACAAAAGCAAATGTATCTTTGTTCTCTAATGTACAATGGAAAACACATGACAACCCTGGGCACCTGGCTGCTACTCAGCTCAGTGATCCCAAGGCAAATCACCTGGACCTAATTGTGAACATAATAATGGGTTTCCTTCCACCCCAGATCACGTCTGTTTCAGGTTATCAGTGATAGTTAACAAACTCCTGGCTACTCTGGCAGATGGATTCCTCATTTCTGAAATTTGAAATGTAATTATGCTTTCTGGAATAATATGGTATCTCACATCAGTGATCATTTTTCTCAGAGCTATTGCATGTCTCCATATAACTCGATAATTTAAAATATGGAAGAAAAAACACTGACACCAATAAAGAAATTATCTTTACAATTCAGGAACACAGTTGCACTGTGCTTTAAGGAAACCAATTACCATTATTCTAAACATTCAAATTTATTCATATAAATTTTTTACTTTGGCAGTACATTATGCTAGGAATTAGGGAAATCTCCATTGGGACCCTCAATATATTATTTCACGAGAGAGAACTCAGAGAAGAAACCTATGCTGTCTCTAGATCGTTTTCAGCAACGCTAAGAATCCTTGCGTAATAAGAAAAGTCATTGGGTAAATACAAGGAAATCATGAAGGATTTAGAGGAAACATTGTAAAATGGAACAGTATAGCATCTGAAATACAGATATAATTTAAGGTGTGTGTTAGGAAGGCAAACTTGAGAAGAGAAGCGCCGATTCTCTTGTCTCGTGAAATGCTGAAGGGTTGCTGGGAGCCTTTGAGTATCTGCACTCTTGAGTTTTCAGCTAGTTGTCAGCCTGTCGAGTTGCCCCAGGCCAAGCCTGGTTCCTTAAAGGAAAGCTAACTTCATTTTTGTGAACATTCAGACCCACGCACTCCCTTACAACTCTGCCCTTTTCGGGTACTGAGCCAGGGTACGGAGACTAGAAGATGCTGAGGAGAAGCTCAGAAGGGGCAGTGCAACGACCCCCTTTCGAGTTGCATTTGTAGCTGCCAAAGGAGTAGCCAACAAGCACCAGATTTATGTGCACTTTGAAAGAAGCACCTTCACCATTGGCTTTTTTGAGCGGCGCTGTCGCTAAGGAGCGGCGGGCAGCGCGAGCACAGCGTCAGGGAGAAGCCCGGGCTGTTTGTTGGCGGGTTCGAGACCCAGGGCCCTAGTCTGCCTTCGATCACCTCCCCGGCATGGTTCTAGGCGGAGCAGCACCTCCCGGACTTGTCTCCCGTCCCCTGATTCCTGCTGCTGCCGCCCAGAGGAGAAAGGAACCGCTGCCTTCAATTTTCCTTGGCGCTGGGCGCTGCAGAGCAAAGTGGGGTTGAGTGCCAGGCAGAGAAGGCGATGAATGAGTTCTCCCTTCCTCTCGGAGTTGTCTGAGTTGGCGGCGCGTCCCTGGGCTCCCGGCTCTTGGCGCCCCCACGCGCTCCCTGCTCCCGAGCTTCTGTTCCCGCCCCAGTGGAGAGAAGAGAAGGGCTGTCCCCGGCGGAGGCGTACGACCGCGCGGTCTCCCCGCACTCGCGCTGCAGCCACATCGGTCTCTCCATGTCGTCTCATCAGCAAACGCGAATCCAGGCTTACCTGGAGAAGAACAAGATCGGTCCCCTGTTTGAGGTAAGGCGCTGTGTAGGAGAGCGGTCCTATTTGTTTTTGGGGGAAATGGTGCGGAAAGAAAAACAGAACCTCCCCGGGGGAAGAGGGACAGAGAAATGCGGGAGGGGGCGCCCGGTGGCCCCAATTCTCTGGCATCCGCTCTGCCCGGCCAGGTGTTCTGGAACGCGGCCGGGACAGACACTTGGCCATTTACCTGGGCGCGGATAGGTGAGCTCGAGAGAGCCCAGACTCAGCCTGGCAGGGGAAGTTTGAGCTAACTGTCCTGCATCCCGCAGCCAGGGTGCACAGGACCCGGACAGGCTGAGACGGGTGATGCACACGGATGGCGACACTCAGGTGGTACCTTAAGCACAGTTTCTTCCTGGAATTCACACTAACACTGTGGGTTAGATTTTTTTTTTAATGTGGTCAGTAGTAGAACCCGAAAAGGTGGAGGAGGTGCTTAGCAGTGGAAGGATTGGTTAAATGGAAAAAAGCTCAATTGGCAAGTAAGCTTCAGTACGTGTGGCTTGTTGAATGAAATTGGCAAATTGGGACTGACATTGGTTCCTGGATGAAAGGAGAGACCCTTGCATTTGAGAGCCTAGCTGTATTAGAGGGGGAGAAAAGGGCAGAGAGATTTTGGGAAAGCACACATATTTTGGGAAGGAGACATACAGCTCGGAGCTGTTTTCTCTAGCCATCAAAGAATTGATGACGATAATTAAGAGGGAATGAGGAAGAACAGGAGGACAAGTGAAAATGAGAATGGAAGATTAGCACCAAAAAAAGCGCGTTCCCCCATTGCCACGGCGCTGGGCAGGAGTGGGGTGTACAGGGACTGCAGTAAGATGTTGAGACAAGCGGGGAAGGACGCCCGTCGTCCCTTTTCTTCCTGACTTGGCAGTTCGGCTGTGTATGGCCAGAAGCGGAAGGCGCCAAACTGTCTCCCAAGAGGACCAGGGAGGGTAGAGGTGGCCACACCCCTAAGAAGCGGTTGTAATGGTTTTTGTTGCTTCACCTGCCCTTGGCTTCTGAGCTAGACTGAAGCCCTGGAGGTGGAAGAGGGTGCACTGGAGATTGCGGAGAATGGAGATTGCTGGGACTGACGAGGAATGAGAACTGCAGAGAGAGAAAAGAAAATGTGAATTGAAGTCCCCAGCACAGAAAGGTGTGATTAGATAGGTCTTTCCTTTGGGGAGGAGTGGATTCAAATTACCAAGATTTGCAAGATCTCCTAAGGTTTTCTGTTCAACTTTAAGTTAATGTACTGTCTTGAAAGATTGAATGTTGTTTCAACTGAAACTCATTGTTTAGGGTCACAGAGTTCTGCAATTGTTTTGAATATTTTTTCTGCTGTAAGTGTTAGCAAATGAAGTCATGCAAGAGCAAAACAGAGTTGCTCGAGCTGCTAGAATTCTTTTCTTTACCCTTAGTCTAATGTTTATAGGCTATACATAATTCCATATACTTTTTTTTAAAGGTAGAAGCATAGTAATTTTCTGTGGCACAGTGTATTAATTGCATCAAAAGAAACAAAATAAATGTTTAGAGATTTTGTTTGTAGGCTGCTCTCTCAAAATATGAAGTATAATTAGCCAGGTAGAATAAGTGACTTGTTTTTGTTAGACGCTGTTCTCATTTATTTGAAAATTCCCAAGATTTTTTTTTCCTGTGATAATAATAGTTTGGACTATGTGTAAACTTCCTACATAATTAGGGGAAAAAGTGTAATCTAACAAGTTATCCTTTTTTATTAAATGCTAACCAGCTAGTTCTTCATTGATGAATTTTAAGCACAGACAGAATTGTCCCATAAAAACTTGAGACCTACACATAAATAACCCAAACAACAGCACCGACAACATTTTATGCATTGTATATCATTAAATTTGCAGGTGACATATTATTCATTAGGTTGAATTGCAGTGATGATTAGTTATATTTAAGGATTGATGTACAGTTTAAATAATTGAAGGGAGAAAATAAGTTCTCTTCTACTAAAAGCAGCATGGGACATGGATTTTCAGGCAAAATTTTGGTCATGGTAGAGCTTGGTTTTGACAGTAGCATTGCATGTACTTCATAAACTGAAAAATGTCGAGAACATCTCATTAGCTTCTAGTCTGTCTCTCATAGTAGAAAAACAGTGAAGAAATACCACCTGTGAAATGCACATTATTAATCTAACATCCTCTTCAAAGCTCCCAGCATCTTACTCAATGGTTCTCATAAAAATTGCAACAAAAGTTTGTTCAACACAGGCTGACTGAGCCCACTCTCCAGATATAATGAGTCAGTAGATCAAAGGACCCAGGAGTCTGAACTCTTAAGAAGCAACACAAATGATTCTTATACTTTAGTCCCTGGACCACATTTTAAGACATGGGAATAAGTTAAAAACCCTTCTAAACAGCAACAGATTGAGGTAATGACTTGCATTCTGTGAACTCTTTGAACTATTTGTAAGATATAATAATTTTAGTATTCTCACACATAAGCAGTGAACAGCCTGGCCATCAATCTATAAGGAATATTTGACATCACTAAAATAAATTAGAACTATAATCCTACCTAATTTAGTTCTCCGCATATAACTCCTTACTTAACTGGCAAGATGTGAGTTGGTCCAGCTCACACCAAGTAGTTTGCAGTACAGGTAAAGATAATGGTCATAAACACAAGAATTATGACAAATCGTGAGGATAGCCAGTTAGTCAAAGAAGCTTGCAGTCATATTCTGAAACCAAAAAATTATTTGGCACATAGCTGCTTATGGGGATCAAGGGATTTATTCCGTGTATATTGTAAGTAGTTTAACATAGTTCCCAAGAGGTTATTTGATTTGGAACATCACAATAAATTCTTTATTTTCAATATAAAGTGCACAATTTCTAGTTTCCTCCATATCCATTAAATAAATGTAAAATGGTTATTTAAAAATTACTCGTTGGAAGGGTGCTCAGGGCAATCGTATATCTTGGTCCAGGCCTGATCACACTCAAAGGTGTGAAATTGTAAACTATTTGTCAGCAGAATAATAAGGTCTTAATGTCTCCTTGTAATTTTGAAGTCTTTGTGTAAGGAAAATGTGGAAAATCAAACTCATTATATTTCTCTAAGTGTGGTAGAGTGGAATGCTCTCCAAGTAGAATGAAACTACTTTACCTCCTTCTTTGTTTAGTCCAAAGTACCTCTACTCATAAGATATGAATTTAGGATAAGTGATTTATTATATATTTAAGAGGTTGACTCAGGTGCAACACGTGGTCATCCAGGAGCCCACATCATTTATACACTTGCAGCTGGACAACCCAGTCCTCTCTAGTACCTTGCTCCACATATACCAGCCATGTCTGCAACTCCACACTCCAGGCTTCCTCATGGCACAGCATGCCCATCCTTCAGTTTATTTACTCTCCTGAATTATAGTCTGAAAAGTCCCTCCTCCCAAAATCATGTTGCTGTAGTGTATGTGATCCCTTTCTGTTGTTTCCCTTCTCCTAAAGATCATAGTCCTGCACTGTTTTTTGTTCAGCATCCCAAAATAAGTACCTCATATACTTGGGCCAATTTTTTGGTTATTAGGGCAGTAGTATTCTGTAAAATGGATACTAGTTACCCCATTATGGCCAGAATTGGAATGGGGCACCCCTGTCAAAAAAAGATTTTAGTGTTTAAAAGTAATAAGGTCTTTAAAACTGCAAAAAATGTTATTTTAATAAAAAGATGTGTAAAATACTTTTATGGAAGAAATAATAAAATGTAAGCTTGGTATTGATGTCATGTCCAATTTAATGACTTGTAAACATGTCCTTGGAGTAATCTCTATGAGGCCAGCTTTCATCGTGCTTGAAGTTATGAAGACCTTTCTTTTATCCATATTTGTATTCATCTTTATAATTTCAGTCAGGCATAGCCAAAGAAAGGAGTCCCTTTTTATAAGTTTTTCAAATTAAGCATTTTCATTGATTACTTCAAAACACATTTTTTAAAGTGTTACTTCCATTAAGAAGTTTAGATTCTTAATCCATTTGTTTCATTGCTGTCTTTATTTTGTTTTGACATAGTGTATAGAAAACCCAATAAAAGACTCCAAACCACACTCTATAAATAACTCAACATATATCTTTAGAAAATAATAAAATATAAATATACCAGATGGCATCCATGTATTTGAAAGGGGAATTCATATGTTAGTACTTGTGAATTAATGAAAGTATGAGGCTACGAAAGTAAATAGGACTTCCTTCCTTCTTTTCTTCCTTAGTATTTCAGTTAAAAGCCCATTAGTCAGACATCATTTTTTAAATTTTATTGAAAAATTAAAAACAAACAGAAAACACACAACATTTCAAACAAAACAACGCAAAAGATTAACAAAAACAAAAAACCTAAAACAACTACTTTCCTTCCAGCAAGATGGTGGAGTGAGACATTCCAGGAATCCTTCTCCCAAGGAAGTTTTAAACAACAAGCAAAAATAATTCAGAACCATCTTTCTCAGAGCTCCATAAAACACTTAAAGGCTTGCAGTAATTGGGTGAGCACTGAATCAAGAAAAAGACAACTTAAAAACATCCGGGAAACCTCTTGGCACCTGCGCCAGACCTTCTCCCACCGTCCCCACCGGTCAGTGAGAAAGTTGCCTCGGTGGCCAGTATGGGTCCCTGGTCCAGGTTCCAGGGAGAAGAGTAACCCTTATACACATACTAGGGTTCATGTGTGTCTGTACTCATCTGTCTGATAGCAGCTTGATGGACTGAATCAGGATAATCGTTGCAGTTTCCCCATTCCAGAACTTGCCAAACATGTAGAAGTGACTTACAGGGCAGCTAATATACTGTAAGAGAGCAATCAAATTGCAGCTACCTGGGGCAAAGGATTCCTGGAATGAAGAGGTACAATCTAGCATCTGTGATCAGGAGAAAAGACTTTCTTGAGAACAGGAGGACATTGGATTCGTGTAACTGGGGGAATTCCCAAGGCTACACTTGCATGCTCAGATTAGGATGCATGCACAGAAAAGAGCAGGAGAACCCTACACTTATGCCTTGGACTGTTCTTTGGACCCTTATTAGGACCGCTAATCTCTGAAGGAGAGCACTAGCCATAGGCTCATCTGCAGACTAGGAAAGATTCTTTTTTTTATTTGTTAGCTTATGGCAGTCAAAGAAATCTCAGTCATAACGTAGCTAGACACCTCAGTGATTAAATTCCAATGACAATAGGTTAAAATATTAAAATGTTCAGTGTGCATTCAAAGGTTACCAAGAATGGAAAGAAACAGGAAATGATGGCCCATGCAAAAGAGTGAAATAAAGCATTAGAAACCATTAATGAGGAAGTAGAGAAATGTAATAATAAAAAGCAAGTAAATTTAAAGTTACAAAGAAAAGCACATTGAAGATACATGAGAGCATGAAAAGTAGAAGGCATGAAAGAAGATATCAGAAGTGAGTCTAGACAGAGCAGTAATTGTAGTAAATTATAATAATTATAATAAATATACAGGTGTTAAATTCTATCAAATCACAGATTCACAGATTGGATTGAAAAATCTATACAGACAAGGAACAAAATGATACAAAATGGTGGACACAAAGAAATGGGAAAAATATGAACAAAAAAATACTAATGAGATGGTTGATATTGCGATACTCTTATTTGAAGAAATATTCAAATTGAGTACATTAAATTGGATACAAAGAAATTTTTATATTAATAAAATATATAAATACTGCATGATTTAATACTTCATGACTTTTATAACTACATAAAAGCTTTAAAATACAGACAGCAAAGCTTAAAAATACAAGCAAGAATTACCATTCATGGTTGGCAAATTAAAAATACTCTTTTTAAAAGTACTCACATCAAATGGCAAAATAAGTAATTTATGTACAGAGGGATTGAATAACCATTTAGAAGTTTTATTATAAATGTATGCTGAATTCTGAGTAATTTCTTCAGATCTCTCTTCTGGTTTATTTTCTCTTTAGTTATGTGTATTGTGTGGTTTAACAATCCATTGAATTATTGGATGTGTAATATTTTTCATTTCAAAGAGTTCTATTTGGTTATTCTCAAATGTGCCTGCTTTTAATTATCTTGTTGTAGTTGATGTTTTTGATTCCCTCTGGAATTCTTTGAAAATATGCAGTAATTTCAAACACAAGAGAGACATAAAACATGAAAATATGCCATGTGTTATTACAGAAGAGCATATAAACAGTGGGAAGGAGGCAGTATTAAGAAAACATCTCAAAATTGTCCCAAATTGAAATTCTCAGATTTAGGTATGAAAATGAACTCCCCAAATTTGCTCTATAACTACTAGAACTACTTTTTTCTTTTTTTCACTGCATAGAATTTATTTTTATGAAAAATGTGTGGCACTGACACCTACTTTTAAATCAATTTATGAAACTATTCACTTTTGTAAAAATATGGAACACTTCACCAATTTGTGCATCATCCTTGTGCAGGGGCCATGCTAATCTTCTCTGTATCATTCCAATTTTAGTATATGTGCTGCCAAAGTGAGCACACTGTAACTAATTTTTTTTAATTCAATTTTATTCAAACACATTTACATAACATACAGTCATCCATGGTATACAGTCAACTGTTCACAGTATGATCATCTAGTTATGCGTT
>PVKY010008941.1:0-13676 GCA_004027775.1 Bradypus variegatus
TGCCTCAGCCAAAATCAGAGGGGCCTTGTCTCAAAGGCAGAGAGCCCGGCTCCCTCTGCAGACCCCAGGCTCAGAATCCCAGACACTCCAGACCCCCCAGGCCCCGGGAAGGGGGTGAGAACACTTTCACAGACAGCAGGGTCCTAAGGAGAAGGAGGCATAAAATTAGTCCAAGAAGAGTGTGTGTGACTTTTTTTTATCTTTTTAAACTCTAAAATTAACATGTGCTGTTATTTAAATAGAAGGGAGAAAAGTATAAGAGCATGTAACCTAGAAAATGGATCTCTGCCTTCTCCATAGGCACTCACTACTGGAGTGGTGTATTTTTTCAAACCTTTTAATACAGATATATGTATAGTTATATATGTGATATATGTATATATGTTTACTTATAAATAAATACATCATATATTTTTTCACATAAAAAGGGCTTCCTGTTATACATTCTGTTCTGCATTTTGCTTTTCCCTTTTCACTAAATATATTGAGTACATTTGTCTATGTCAGCACACGTAGCAGACCCTTATCAGACCATAAGGTTGATATATCATAATTTATTTTAACTTATTGATGGATATTTGGGTTGTTTGCAGCTTGCGGAAATTATAATTAACGCTGCAATGAAAGTTCCCATGCAGATCTTTGTACACTGCTGGGATTCTGTAGAAAAATTCCTAAAAATAGAAATGCAAATTAAATGGAATGAACACTTTAAATTCTATTTTTTTAGAGTGGCCTTTCCTGACCTCCTTATTTATGTAAAACCTCCCTGTCTCCTGACACCCCCCATCTCCCTGCCCTGCTTTTTGGGTCTCCATAGCACTCATCACCATCTGACATGCCACATATTTATTTGTTTGTTTACTGTTTGTCTTCCCCTTCTGGAAGCTTTGTGAGAGTAGAGCTTTGGCTGTCTTGTTCACTGCTATGATCCAGAACCTAGAACAATGTCTAAAACATAATAGGTGCTAAATAAATATTTTCCCATTCATTCCTTTATTCATCCACTAAACATGAATTGAGCAACTATTTATTATGTGCAGCCCTGTTCTAAGCACCGGGAATACAGCAGTAAAGAAAACGGACAAAAACCCCATCCCATTATTAAACGAAGAAAAGGGGGAATGAATGAATGGAGGAAATGTTTGGGGTTGGGCTCTTTGAACTCTTCAAAGAAGACTGCTTTTCCTCTCCACTCTGGCAAAATCCTGTTAAATTGCTTGATACCTGCAGAAAGCTAGTCACAGACCCTTACTGATTCTGTCTAGAGGTTGTCTCTTTCTGTGTACTTTGGCACATAGGCCACGTGCTGGGAAAGGAACAAACAAATCATGAGCATGTGTCATTAAGCCTGATGCCCCCAACAAGGAAGAAATGCTGGATGAGAAGACTGTTATTTTGCTGACATCTCTGACATTTAATTTTTAATAACAGTGTTTACTTATGCCAAAACATGTAAAATTAAACCTCTCACTTAAAATAAAAATAAATAAATTGAATTGTCTCAAACATTCAGCCCATTTATCCATAAAAATTAGCTGTGAGGTGGGAAACTCAAGTGCAGAGGTGAGGGGTGGGCCCTGAGAAAGGGCGGACAAGCCCTGCAGGTGAAGGTCAAGGCTTGCTCCTCAAAGTTGTATCTATCGGCAACTCACACCTGCCTGCACGTGCCCAGACCTTGAGCCAGGCTCAAACCAAGAGGCAATGACTGCAGCCCCTTCTTCTTCTACTCTCAGATTGGGCTGCCCCTTTGGTGTGGGTTGTAGTGTGCTTTGCTGAGCCAGGGATGAATGCTAAGAGTGGTCGAGCTCTGTCAGATAACTGGTTATGGTGGATGTCTGGTTTGGAATTTTGGTAACCCCAGTACTGAAGTCCTGCTTTTGATGGCAAACAGGTTTTCAGGGATTCGGAAAATCTCACTCCCTTGGGTGAACTCGCTCAGTGTTCTGCATGCCATTCCAACCTACTGCCCAGAAACCCTGTGCACAGGGACCCTCTGATTGAACACCGTTGTGGAGGTCATCCGTCCTCCTCCAGACTGAGAAGTGTCTGCAGGGCCCCCTCAGGCAGCTGCCATCATATGAGTGAGCTACGTTTATCAGGCACACAGTCAGTAACCCTATCTAGTGGGCTTTTTAGATGTCATGGCTGACTTCCTGGTCCAGTGTACAGGATCTCATTTCAGAAGAATCTGGCATCCTCAACAATGGGATATTTGTAGAGGCCTTAAGGGTTGCTACCAGGTAGATAAGTAGGTCCAGTGGCAGGGATTGGCAAAGACATCTTGCAAAGGCAGGCAAGACCCCTGTAATAGTCTACTCAATCCCCTTCCTGGTTTGTCATAACCTTTGATGTTTAAATAAGAGAAATGACTCATAGAGGGAGGTTATGGGGCTGCAGGGAAAGTCTAATATTGCCTCTCCACCCCAATATCACTCCTTCCCAAAGAATGATCAGAATCAAGTCACCAATGAAGCAAAGGAATGGATTTTGAAGGAGACCAGCTGAAATTTGGAGCCCTGGCTACCACGGGAAACGGCCTTTTTTGGCTTTGAGCTCCTGGGATTTGCAGTATTCTTGTTCTGCTTCTATCTTGCCCCAAGTAATGATCTGAGGTGAGATGGGCCAGGGGCTTCCTGCAAAGAGAGCCTCCTTTTTCTTAGTGCACCTTACCTTGAATTTTTCTTTCTTAGTGTCTCATCACTGGAGGTGTTTTATAGAGAACATGAGCCTATATGTAATAGACCAACAGTCCAATCACCTTGCTTTTAGCAAAGGCTGGGGACCTGTCATAGGCAGTCAGATTCCTGAAAGCCCACATGATTCACAGGAGTTCAATGGCCGGGGGCTCTGATTAGGACTTTGGATGCAAAGCCTTGACCAGTAAAGAAAAGAGAACTTGCCTGGGCCTGTCCTCTCTACAGAAATCTTCCTCAAGGATCTCTCTACCTGGAATCTCTGTATTAAAGGAAGCTGTTGGTCAAAGACTTGAGGTATTCTAGATCCTGGCTCCTGATCATCTCTCTATAAAATCTCATTTTCTAGAAGAAATGAGGAGTTATAATATTCCTACAGTCCTAGGAGCTATTAACCTCACTGCTTGAAATTTCAAGCAATACATCCCAGCTATTCATGGACAGTCCTTTTGCTGAAATTATGCTCTTTAACTGGTGCTTTGGGCTCATTTAGGGGAAACAAAGGAATCAATCCATAATCTGTCACAAATCAGTCATGTCTTTGTGATCCCAAGCCCAAACTTCCAAATCTGGCCAATTATTATCTAGACAAAGATCCAAGGAGGAAGCTTGGGCCACTGCGTACCTGAGAGGCCAACAGCTATACAAGGGGAAGAAGCACATGACGATGTGTGAATTTAGGGCAGGCAAAAATGAAGAGTGGCGTACTTGGGTGTGATGGTGAACTTCCTGTGTCAACTTGGCTAGGTTATGGCATCCAGTGTTGGTCAAAGGCCGGCCTGGGTGCTCCTCTGGAGGTTTTCACACATGGCATCAGCATCCGGAATCTGTTGGCCTTGAGTAAAGGGAAATGTCTTCAACAATATGGCTGGGCCTCATCCAACAGTCGGAGGTCTTTACAGCAAGAACTGAGGGTTCCAGAGGTCAGAAGAATTTCTGCTTCAAGATTTCAATGTCAACTCTTTCTAGAATTCCCAGCCTGCCAGCTTCCTCTGGGGAATTAGGGCTTTGGACTTCACCATCACCTTAACCAGCATTTCCAGCCTACAGTCTGCCTTACGGACGTCAGGCCTGCTTGCCCCATAGTCACATGAGCCAATTTCTTATAATATCCATAGATAGATAGATAGATAGATAGATAGATAGATAGATAGATAGATACAGATAGATTAGATAGATAGATAGACACACACATTCTGTTGGTTCTGTTTCTCTGGAGGACTGTAACCAATATATTGGGCTTTGCTGGAGGTAGTATGACTTATTTCTTCCTTTTGTAGATTTTGTTGGATTATACAATAAATTTGTGTTCATTTTAAAAAATGGAAAACCAGATAAGTGAAAAACAAAACAAAATCTATATATCATACTGATCCTGTCATTGAAAGAAAACCATGGTGATATTTTGATAATTATTCATCTGGATTCTTATCTATGCAAAAATGTGTGCATTTGTGTTTGTGTGTATTTTTAACCCCAAATGGGCTCATACTATGAATAATGCTTTATAACCTTCTTTTTTGGCTCTCAGGAAAGCTATTTTCTTTATAAAGTTCCTGCACAGTCAAAAAAGCTTTTTCCCTTAGTGGCTATATATATAAAATTTTTGTTGCTACAATAATTGGTATCTTTCTTCCATTAAATTTCTAACCAGCTATTGTTGGTTTGTAAGAAAATTCTGATTTTTGTATATATTTTTAACCAACCTCCTTCCTGTACTTGTGTTAGTTCGCATAGATTTTGTTAATTACTGTGGGTTTTCCACAGAAAGAATCATCTTACCTACAAATAAAGATTATTTTGCTTCTTTTAAATTTATGCCTTCTATTTTGTTGTCTTTTGTGGACCTAAATGCAGAAAGAAAAAACAATTTTACAAAGGAACATGGAGCACTCTCTTAAGCATTCTCCAGCTTTGCTGCACCAGAAATTATCGTGGCAGCCCCACCCCACCCCCATGTGGGACCGAGGACCGGCTTTCCGAGGGTCTGGTGCTGGGTGCAGTGTGTCTCCCAGTCCACAGCCAGGGGCTCGTGACTGGGGAGCAGGAGGCCTGACCTTCTGGATGCCTCTGGGCAGCTCAGCAGTGGGGGTGAAGCCAGGTCAAGTGAATGTCTACCGATTGCTGGAAAAGAGAACCAATGGTCCGTGCCACATAACCGTGTGTCAAAGATTTTTTAAAACTCGATTTTAAAAAATTTTATGAAATATTTTTATCAAGAAAGAGAATGTAGGGAAGCTATTTTAAAGCCCTAGTAATTGAATTTTTTTTCTATCTCTTCATCAAGCAGATACAGAACTGCCTAATGATTAGAAAACTGCTCTTGTAATGGGTCTGCTTATCAGTTGAAGAGGTGCTTCTCGGGGCAGAAGTAACTTAAGGAACCTCAGAAGATCAGCGCCATGACCACTGGAAATCATCCAATCCTAATCCAGCGTCTGCAGGCACAGCTGAATGGTGTGGCGACTCGCCCGTGGTCACCTGGACAGCCAAAGCCATCAACACAAATGTTACCAGCTTAAAAATAAGATTGGCCCTTTTATCATCATGGAAACCACTGAAGAATTATAGGATCCAAACTACTAGACAAACAAAAGGGCAAACTTGAGATCATCTAGCCAGGCCTCATCATTTCACAGGAGAAAAAACAGAGGCTCAAAAAGGGAAATGACTAGTCACACAGCAAGTTAGCTGAAACAGAATCACCATTTTCTTAAATTTTGCAGGTGCTTGCCTGAACAGATCGTTAAAACACTTCCAAGTAGTGCTTCTTCCTATCTGAAGAGAGGTAGTGGGAGAGGGAGCCAATTTCAGCAAAACCCTGAGGTCAATAAAATTTGACCTTGGTCTCCAGCCTTCTGGTTCCATGACCCTGATCTTCTTGGCAATGTTCTCCATCCTCCCCCATCCATCCATCCATCCATCCTTCCATCCATCTACCCAACAAATATTTGTTGAGAAGTGTGCCAGACACTTCTCTAGACACTGGGGATATGACCGCAAACACCAAGGTACCTGCCCTGGTGGAGTTTATGTTCTAGGGGAGGGAAACAGAAAACAGACAGAGAAGAAAAAAATAGGAAGTGATACCTGTGATGCAGAGAATTCAAATGGGTCCTGGGATAGACTCAGGGTGGGGACTTTGGATAGAGGGTCGGAGATGCTCCCTCTGAGAAAGTGAGATCCAAACAGAGATTTAATGGAGAGCATTGAAACATGGAGCTATTGAAAGAACACGGAGGTCATTCCAGGGCAGCGGGGCCAGCTGATGCACAGACCTGCGGGAAGAGTGAGGGTGGCTTGTTCTAGGAGCAGAAAGAAGCTGTGCAGCGGGAGCCGGGGGGCAAATGGGAAACTGGCAGGAGATGAAGGTGGAAGAGACAGAAAAGGATGAGAACACACAATACATGCAAATCCTTTGGGGGTGCTCATATGAGACATTCTAAATAGGACAGATGCCTGGGAAGGGTTAGTGGTTATGGCAGTAGCGGTATGTTTTTAAGAGGAAAGGGGTAGGATAATTAAATAAAATTTTATTGATTTTTTTGTTGAACAATGTAACATGCAAGTAGTTCAACATTCGAAAAGTCAAAAGAGGCATGAATGAAAACTAATTTTTCCCTTCCTGTCCCCTGGTGACTCAGTTTCCCTTCCTGGAGGCAACCGCTAAAATGATGCTGAAACATATTCTATAAGCATATACACACGTTTTACATGCAGATGGGAGTATTCTATTCATCATGGTCTGCACCCTTTGTATTTCACTTAATTCATCTCAGAGATCATTTTATTTCACCACATAGAGCACTATCTCATTCTTTGTAATAGCTGCTTAATATTCATTGTAAAATACGTCCTAAATTACTAACAAGGTCTCTACTGAATTCTCTCCCTACGTGAGCGTTTCCATCAGCATTCCCATAATTTTTTTACTATTGCAAATGATTTTGCAGCAAATGTCTTTATACACATGAATTTCAACAGGTGCTCACATGCAGCTATAGGAAAAAATTCCTAGAAGTGGAATTGCTGGACCAAAGAAGTATAGTATATGTGTTTCCATGTTGACAGATGTCACCATTTTGCCCTTTGAAGGGCATTATTTAAGTGGTCACTTAGGTTACATGGGACCTCTCTGTACTATTTTTGAAATTTCCTGTGAATCTATAATTATTTCAAACTAAAAAGTTTTCTGTTTTTTTTTAATTCAGGTCATGTCACTCTCCTGTCTCAGCCTTCTGCTGACTCCCCATCTCAATTTTGCATAGAATAAAATGCCTAATCTTACCAGCTCTACATGAGCTGCCCATGGCTATTTCATTTCCTACCTCTATCCTCCTTGCTTACTGCCACACCCATTCTTATCTCCATGCTATTCCTCAAAGGAGCCTTCAACTTCCCGTCTTGGGGCCTTTGCATTAGCTGTTCCTTCTAGCTGGCATGTTCTCTGCTCAAACAGCAACTCCTCAGTGATGTTTTCTTTATTCAATCTCAACAACACCTGCTCACTCTCTATCCCCCACATCTGACTTTTTCATAGCCCTTTCGGCCACCTATCATTGTATATATATTTAGTGGTTTTTCTGTTTATGGTCTGACTGCCCCACAGTATGTAAGTTTCACAAGAGCAGGGACTTTGTCTATATTCCGTTACCGCCCAGCACATAGCAGATGCTCAATAAAATGGCTATTGCATTGAGACTATTATCCTGTGTGACACAAGGTACAATTATTTTTCCCCACTTCTCTTGTTTCTTTTGGTGTTATTTATAGCTTGCATGAGTGTGTGTGTTTGTGTGCATGTTTTACCATGCAGCAATTTTATTTTTTATGGAGTTGAATTTATCAGTCCCTTCTTTCTGAATATCATATCATACATAGAAGGACATCCTCCAGGCCAGCACTATTTTATAATTGCACCCATGGTTTTTTCTAGTATTACAATTTTTTCTTTTTAATGTTTAAATTTTTTATCTATCTGGAAATTATTTTGGCATAGAATGTGAAGCAGAAATTCACTTTTTCTGATATTAAAATTATGACTGCTGCTTGTCTTTTGCTTTTCACTGTTGTTCATGTAGTATACACCTTTACCAACCCTTCTATTTTTAAACTTGCTGGATAACTAATTGTGTTTCTTGTATATACCACCATGCATATGTTGCATACAACATAAAATTGGATTTTGTTTTGTGATCCGATCTTACCTTCTAATAGATCACTCAGTCCACTTACCTTTATCAGGATGTCAGATATGCCCAGTGTCAGGTCTATTATCTTGTTTTTATAGCTCATATCTCTGCCTCAAACTCTTGTTTTATAAAGGCAATTACTTATTTTTTAAATGACAATGACATATTTGATCATTTCTGTCTTCCACATGCCAACGTATTTTGGTGTTTTTCCTGGTCTTCCCTCCTTTTTATCTTGTATCTTTGTATAGACCTGAATTTCTCAACCTCAGCATTGCTGACATTTGGGTCTAGATAAGTCTTTGTTGTGGGAGCTGCACAGGGCTCTGAAGGATGTTTAACAGCACCCCTGGGGTCTCCCCATTAGATGGCCCCCCACTCCCAGCTGACACCAAACATGCCCCCAGACACTGCCAAAAGTGCCCCGAGGGGCAAAATCACTCCCCATTGAGACCCACTGCTATCAATCATGTGTCCCTTCCTTTTGGTTGCTCATCTCCAGAAAAAGTGGATTCTTCTTGTGTGGGGATGAGGTCATGCTTCAGTCGAGCAGAAATTTTCCATATGGCACAGAGCAATGGAATGAATTTGTTCCTTTAACCTTTACTCCCCCAGCCTACTGGGCTTGGCAGCCGCTGCACCTCATAATGCAGTCGCTCCCCCATCTGGCTCGCCAGCAGCAGCCACAGTGAACTTCCAAAGACCTCCATCTGGCCGGGTGCTTGCCTACCTAAAACCCTCCAAGGAACGAAGGCCAAGCTCCCTATTAGGGTAATGGAGACTCTTCAGCTTTCCTTGTCTGTCTCTCCATCTTTATTTCTCATTGAATGACTGAATGGTGTCATTTCCAAGTTGCATCGAAATTCAGCTGAATGGTGGGAAAAGATCATATTTAATGAGAAAAAAGCTGCAAAAATAACTTTTCTTTACACTTAACAGTAACCTGAATAACAATTATAGCTCACATTCATTGACTGTTTACTACATGCCAGGTTTATTAGTTATCTATGGCTCCATAAGAAATTACCCCAAAATTCAGAGGTTTACAATAACAAACGTTTATTACTACACAGTGTCCAAGATCAGGAATTCAAGAATGGCTTAGCTGGGTAGTTTGGGCTCAGGGCCTCTCATGAAGTTGCAGTCAACTCAGCTGGAGCTGAGAAGATTGAACGAAGAAAGTTCTCAACAACTCTTAAATTCGATGACACTGTGATTCATTTGAATAGCCCTGAATAATTCTCTACACCTGAGCTCCTCTGCAAAGATGCAATTCTCTCTGCTCAGAAATCATGGTTTAAACCAGCCCAATCCAGGAGGCCAAACTGAGCTTTATTGGTGTTTCTCTACTGTCCTCTTGTGGTCATTTCTCACATTGTTGCAGTCCTAAGAGAATTCACCGGTATTGACAGAAAAAGCTAATTGCAGTACTAAATACAGTAATTTGAACAGTGTTTTCTAGGAGCAGTGGAAGATACACATTCACGAAATTTGCCTTCAGGGAGCTCATTCTTACTATAGAAGTAAAGCACTCACCCGCAGAGAGTTCGTTGTATTACATGGCAGTGTGTGGTTTTGGCATAGAGCCAGAATAAAGGTCTAGCTTTCTACTCCCTACACATAGCCCTCTCACCACGCCACTCCACACCACTGCCATCACTACCCCTCTGCCGCCTTCACCACCACCACCACCACCATCACTACCAACGAGCCTCAGCAGCATCCCTGCCATTATGTTACTTCTATCATGACCACAATCACCGTCAATACCCCAAATTTGGAGCTATCAGATAGTGTGGACTTTTGAAATGGAAGTTAACAGAATCAACAGCCAATGGAACAGATTAGCAATAAAACCTAATATTTGTATAGAGCTTTTCATTTTGCAAAGAACTTTCACAAATATTACATTATTGGAACCTTGTAAAAAGCCCTAAGAGGTGGGGAAATGCTATTATCATCCTTTACTTTGCTTTTGAGATTTTTTAATACAGAAAAGTACAAAAGTATTTAACAATATCTGCCTCCCAAAATTAACAAATGCTAATATGTTGTCCTATATCCTCAGACATTATTTTAAAAAAGAAAACAGGAATGCTCCACAGACAGAAGGACCCCATGAACTCCTCCCCATTCCTATTTCCTATCCTCCATTCCCAGAGTTAGTATTTTTTTTTAATTGTGTGTATCTAATCTGTTTTTATACTTTTACTACACACACACACACACACACACACACAACATACACAGATGATTTGACGTTTTAATGGACCCCAAAAAAAGATCTTGAAGCTAATCCATTCCTGTAGGCTAGACCTATTGTTGGTGGGACCTTTCGATTTAGGTTGTTTCTGTTGAGGCATGCTCCAAATGGATCTTAATTCTCCTACTGGAGCCCTTATAAGAGCGTGAAATAGAAAGAAAGCAGAGAAGCTAAGAGAGAAAAACCAGAGAATCTGAGGGAGGACACACAGAAAACAGAGAGAAACCAAAGAAACAGAGAGGAAGCCAGTGAAACCAGAACCTGGAAGAAATGAAACCGGGAGAGCAGGGAGAGACCGGCAGACGTCACCACGTACCTTGCCATGTGCCTCGAGGATCCCCAGTAGCTGGTATTCCAGGAGAAAGCATCCCCTGTTGATGCCTTCATTTGGACGTTTCCACAGCTTCTGAACTGTAAATTTGTAGGTTAATAAATCCCCATTGTAAAAGCCAACCCATTTTTGGTATATTGCAATTCGTCAGCTTTGGCAAACTAAAACACTCACACATTTACCTATACTGTTCTATGTGTGTGTTTTAGTGACATATAAGCAGCATCACCCTGGAACATTTTGCAACTTGCTTACTTCACTCAACGGTGTGCTTTTAGAATCATTTCATGTTGCCACATAGGGAGCTATTCTGTTCATTTCAGCTGTTTAAGTATTCCTACACATAACTATGCCACATTCTGTTCATAGTTGAAGGACACCTGTTTTATCACCACAGGCAATGCTGCAGTGAACATCATTACACATGTTCCTTAACACCACATTTTCAAATGCGGAAACTGAGGCTCAGAGGGGAGAAACCATGTGACTCACCCACCCTCACACAGCTGCCAGGTGGCAGACTTGGATTTGATCACTATCGAACTGCTTCATCCTCCAGACATTTTTTGGTGCATGTTCCCCTGCTGAGACTAGAGTGTGACCAATATCTCACAAAAGAGGGAAAACAAAAAACAAGCAAACAAACAAAAAAAAACAGTACCTAATATGAAATGTATCCCATCTTGACCAAATGGTGGTGGTTCCAGATAGAATATAATTTAACAACAACAACAAAATAAAGCAGCATAGAATTGAAAGAGCCGGATGCCATTTATCCAGCACTTTCCAAAAGACAGCCACTAAAGCTGATAGATACTTTGGGTTCCCATCAGTCAAGATGTGGGCTCGGAAATAGCGAGGAATTGTCCCCAGGTCCACCACAGCCCAGTTCAAATATCTAGCAGGACTTGCAAGCCACCTTGATCTGATGACAGAGTCACAGGCAACTTTCAGTTAATAACTTGTACCTCGATATGGGAAGTTGGGACGTGGTAACAGCCCTAAGCACTTCCGGTACCGGTAATGTCTACACCCCCTGACTTTGAAGAGCAATCACCTGCCTCCTGGGAGGTGGAATTCTGGGGATCTGATCTGCCCTAGAGTAAAAGTATTACCCGGAATAATATTGTGATTTGCTGAGCGACCTATCAAGGTACAGGAAGCCCCGCAGGTTCAGCTTGAGGAGCCAACCTGTCTTTCTTTTTGACATTTAACATCTGTCTGTCAGAGCCACAGAAGTTGGGAGAAGGGGAAATCTCTGACCCAGCCTAGAAGAAATTTACCCCCAACAGTGGCACCAGAATCAGCAAGGACACATTCAATAATGCCAGTCTTGCAGCCACCCTCCAGCCGCCTCCCTTATCCCTGAATAGTCATTCCTATTTTATCAGAACTTTCATCAGGGATGGTGTTGCCTCCTGCCAGAGGCGGTGCCTGGGAATTGAGCATTCCCCTTACATCTCCTTGAAATGAGAAGCCGCAGGCCATTAAGAGGTTAAAGCTTGAACGACCTCCGGTTGTAAATTCAGCGAACAGATGTCCTGCTATCCTGCTTTATGGCTTGCCTTGGGGCATGAGAATGCAGAGTTTCAAAGGACTAAGTGCGCAAACATTTGTCAGGGAACGGAACTTCTCTGATAAGAAGGAGAAAAACAAATTTGGCGGGAGTTTTTGGCCCGGGAATTAGGGGGAAGGACAAAGGGATATAAATAGGCATGTAAAAAATAAAACAGAGCCCTGAGAGCCCTGAGAGCTTCTTGAGCTTCCTGAGCTTTTTGAGCTCTGAATGATGGAACCGTGCTTGTCTCCTGAGTGCTGATTTCTTAGCTAACCTCGACGCCCCTCGATCCGACTCGGCTTCGAGAGCCGGACACGGCAGGATGGGTTCTTGCTAATTGTATTACCTTATTTTTTAGGGACCTTGAGATGCTCCAATAGCTTTTCCCTTTTCCCACTTATTAGCTGTATGGCTGTGTAAAAAAAGTTAACTTCTCCGTGCCTCAGTTTTCTCATCTATGAAACAGGAACAATATTTCCTTTGTCATAGAGCTGTTGTGAGAGTTAAATGAAACAATACACATAAAGCATTTAGAACTATGAGTGGCATATGGTAAGAGTTCAATGTAATGTCTTTTGTAATTGCTATAGTTACTACTATCTGCTGAATTTCTATCAGAAAAAATAAGAAAGTAAGCATTTACATTTTCTCCTATCTTCCTTCACCCCCTATTTCTCACTTCTAATTTGCTGCATTGTTATTTTTAAATTATTAGGATTGATAAAACTGACTGTAACTGATTTTCCATAGTTGCCTATACTCAGTTGTCTATTTTAATGGATGAAACACTTGCTCGCTACCTGCCATTTTGTGATGATTTCCCCCTTCCTTCCTTGGCCTGCTCGAGTCTGTCATCGAATGAATAGCTTATTTAAGAAGGCTTCATGGGTGCTGTGTTCCCTGAATTCCTTCCATTTTTAGACTGACTACCGGTTGCCTTTATTTATTTTTATTTATTTATTTATTTTGCCTTTATTCTTGAATGACAGGTCAGCCGCTTTACAATTTTCTTGGTTCTAAACTCTCTTTCCCTGAGTTCCTTGTAGACATTGCTCCACTGTCTGCTCCCAGTAAATGTTATGGAAAAGTTTGAGACCACATGATTTCTTCCTCTTGTAGATTACTTTTTGTTTTTTAAGTAGAGCTTAGATGTTCTGATCTCTTTCTCTTTCCTTGAAGCCCAATAACTTCACCAGGCTATGAATGTGTTGATGATTCTGCTTCCCTTTTTGCTGGTACAGAAAGTATTCTTTTCAACGGAGGGTTTAGGTCTGCCTATATGTTTATGAAAGCTTTCATTTCCATGTCTTTGAATTTGTTTTTGTTGTTCTGCTTTCTTCTTCAGGAACACCAATTATCTGCAGATTGGATATCCTTTGTTGTATAAGTCTGTCAGTTTCTCTTTAATAATTCCCAGCTCTTTGTTCTTTCTCCATTTCATTTTGCTCGGTTTTCTCGTCTTTCTTCAGTGGCCCTACCTGTGATTTCAGCAGTGCCAGTTCTCTTTTTGGCATCTTCAGATTAACACTCACATTTGTAATGGTTTTTTCTCTTCCACATGTTTCCTGAGATCTGACAGCTCCTTTTCATTTCTTTCATTGTCTTTTAATCTCTTCTTTGATTCCTCGTAAAGTAA
>PVKY010008942.1:0-13675 GCA_004027775.1 Bradypus variegatus
CTCTGTTTTTGTAATTCAAGGGAGACTTTTGTTCATGTGATCTAGAATTCTTCTGCCTATATAGTTCAAACAAGAATTTAGTTGATTGCCCATCTATTGTACTACTTGGTACTCCATGATCCGCTAGCCAACACCATAAGTCTCTGCGAGTCATATTATTTTGATCACTGCTTTGAGCCTGTTTTCCATTATGGTAGCCACGCCCACCTTGTCTGTGGCAATGAACTGCAGCCACTTGGCTTCTGCCAACTCGGGATCCAATTATGCCCATGTTTAAGGATTCCAGCTCAGTGACAGCAGTTCCTACAGTAATATCTGGCCTACAGAGAATGGCAGCTACAGAGCTCTTCAGGGGCGGTGCAGCTAGTCTCACAAATTTATTCCTCAGAGTTCCGTAAAAGGTGTGTCAGGAGCCCAGGTGTGTTCTCATGGTGGGGGCAGGGGTCCGAGAGGGAGCAGACGTGTATGAGTCCTCATGAGGCCTTGGCTCAGAAGTGGCATTTCACCCACTCTGTTGGCAAGGCTGGCCCAGCTCTCAGAGGTGGGGAAGGAGACACCATCTCTGGATTGGAGGAGCTTGTAAAGGTTTGGCTACAAGAAGGGGTGGAGAACAGGGACCATTTTCACAATTAATCTACTGCTCAGCAACTTGGCATGAATTTATTGTAGTTATGTTGACTTTGTCTTCTATCAGTGTCAACTTTTGAGAATCCAAAGAAAATTCTCTCCCAAACATTAATGCAGTGATGAGCTGCGCTTCTGATGGGAGATGGCCACATGACTGCATCTAACATTGGAGACAAAAAAAGGTTAGGCCAGACTGGTTCTTGGGGAGAGATCCCTGGAAATATTTGGTATATGACAGACTCTTCTTTCAGCATCTAGGGCCGCAGCAAGCACTTAACAGATTACCAAAAGATTACTCAAAGATTACCAAAAGCATGTTTTTATCTTACGTATAATGCACATATTGTAATTTGTTATTTCTCTCTTTTTGCTTTGGCAGCTGGGATGTTCAGAGACAGATTAGTAATCTAGTAGGAGTTTCTGAAGCAAACTTCATATATAATTTTATTTTACTATTCCAACTGATGTTTCCTTTACCCTCAGTTTGTTTATTTTTAAAATGGTTGGTAGTGTGGTAAGACATCTCAAGTCCCTTCTAGAACAATATGTGCTACAAATAAATAAAATTTCAAACCTGTGAATCTGAGAAAAAATTAATTTCTCTTTGGTGACACCTTAAGGCAATGTATACAGAAGCATTTACTTGTTGCATCGATTTTCTAAGTTTGGCAGCATTGTGTGTGAGAAGAGAAGCACAAAATTTATACTTATCAACCTCATTTAACAACTGAGCCATTTTCTGCCTTGGGGACCTGAGAAGTCACTTACCCCATGTGGACCCATCTGTAATATAGGAAGAGCAATGATAAAATAATAATAATAGCAGCATAATGCGGCCATTGTGAGGCCCAAAGGAACAAATGCGTAGCTATGTGTGTTCATAGCACGGTGCCCAGGACTTACTAAGCAATCAGTCACTAATGGGCTCCATCAGTTCTAGACTTGGTTCCCTCCTTCCACCCATCTTGCTACTTGCAAGTTCATCCATGTCCTGGGCACTCAGGAAGGCAAACCCAGCAGCAATGGCCCTGAAGTCTCCAGGGTTATGGAAGATGGCACGTTTTTTAATCCTCCCCTCTATAATAAACTATGCAATAGACTTCCTTCTCATTCCCTGTTTCTCATGGAAGAGAAAATTTCTAGGTAACCCTTGTTTGTTGCACATGAGCTAAAAGTGTCCTGATGTTCATTCCAGCATCACGAGGCAAAGAGAATCTTACTGCTCTCTCCCTTCTCCCAGTTTTACCCTCTCATCAGTCTGCTCTTAGGGGTCCAAGACTGAACTTGACATTAACTTTAACACGTGTGACCTTACCCAGACCCACATCTAACCTTCCCCAGGACACACACCTTACTCAGGCTTGCAACTCTGCAGAATAAGTTTTCTGTGTGTAAACCTTGTTCTCCCATTTTAAAAGGGAGAGCCTTTGACCTTATGCTCCTATGGCCTCCTGCTCCCTTCTCACAGAAAACCCTACACACACACACACACACACACACACACACACACACTCCAGAAAATAAATGACTTTTATGCTCCAAAGTCTTATTTTCACATTTAGGGATTGAAATATCATGTTTGATTGGAGTGGAGATGGAAAAAAAGCTTAAACAAACACATTTGATGTTTTGAAATGTGTAGAACACACACACACACACACACACACACACACACACACACAAACCATAGGCTTTAGAATTTTGCATCCAGCCCCCTGTGATCCTGTGTATCAAATGACTGTGGGGACAGCAGCCAACCCCACTCTCCGGCAGACTGTCCCGCTCCCGCCTGCTCATCTCTGAGGAAAGCAGATGAACATTTCACTGTAGCAGGAAAATCCTTATTATTTTGTACATTGATAATTGGTGAAAGTAGAAAACTGTTTTAATCTTCAGGATTCCTTTGAAGCTGTGTTTCTTCAGCTCCACTGAGTTGCTCTTTCTTGGTTTTGTATTTGATGAACCAAATATCCTGTGCAAATAGATGAGGTGCAGTTGGAACCTCAGAGAAACTCAGTCCTGAAGGTTATAATCCTTCTGAAGTTCGAAAATTTCATCTTCACCTACTCTTTCATTCTGACTATTGCTGGACCAGAGATAATTTTGAAACATCTTTCTATAGGAACACAATATTTTTTTCTAGTGGGGAACATTTATTTCAGTTCCTTCCTGTCTAACATGTATAGAACAGCAGACATCTTGCTGGGTGGTAGAAATACAGGGCTAAGACACCCTCCCTGCTCTCAAGGACCCACAGTCTACCAGATCATTCCAACCCACTTTGGGATATACAGGATAGAGGTATGCAAAGAAAACTCAGTTATTATTTTCTTGCCTTTCTACAAATAGACAATGAGTAAAGGATGGCAATAAGTGAAGGGTTTGGGATTTTAAAAATGTGATGAAAACAATGAGAAGTTCCTGGTGAGGAGTTATTTTTTTAAAATCCATGGACTGAATTGCTTTCATTGTTTTTTTTCCTCCAAATACCCAAATGATACAGGAAATGTTACCACTTAATCTCACATTTCTGATGGTCACCCCTCTGGTTACAGAGTGTTATCCATATTTTGTGATTTTTCTCAGATGATATTTTGTGGAAGGGTTAGTTTCTACATATATGCAAAGATTTTGAAAGAGAGAGAGAAAGAGGAAGAGAGGAAGGGAGGAGCATATTTAAGATAAATATTTAATTCCTATGAAATTAATTGTTAAAACAACATTACCTCATTGAAGACACATGGATTGTACCATAGAGGTTGTCAGTAAGGACATTTATGACACAATAATAGTGACTTTAGAACCTGTCACATAACTAGTTCCATGGTGAATGATCATGGTAATGACCAATTGAGTTATGTTGTGAGTGTGTGTAACACAGAATGACACTGTGGAAAGCACTGTAATTGATGTGTGAATTATTACCATTGTTTGTGAGTGAACTAAGCTATGAATCTACTGTGTCACTTCCTGTCTCCACCTAGAGACACTTGGTCTATTGAAAATGGTATCTTTTTCTTGAGTGTCTCTTCAGTTTGTTCATTTCTAGCATATAGAAACATTACTGACTTATGTGCATTAATCTTGTATCCCTCTACTTTGCTGAATTTGTTTATTAGTTCTAGTAGCTGTATTGTTGATTTCTCAGGGTTTTCCAGATATAAGATCATATCATCTGCAAACAATGACAGTTTTACTTCTTCCTTGCCAATTTGGATGCCTTTTATTTCTTTGTCTTGCCGGATTGCCCTGGCTAGCACTTCCAGCACAATGTTGAATAACAGCGGTGATAGCGGGCATCCTTGTCTTGTTCCTGATCTTAGAGGGAGACACTTGGTCTAGAAGGAGATATATTTGAATTTTTTTGATACATAAATAAATTTTCTTCTCAATTATGTATGAATCCTTCTCAGTATAATTAGTAAGAACCAACATGATTCCAAATAAACTGATGTGTCAGTGGATATTGCTAAAAAAGAAAAAGAAAAATTCAGTTATCATTAGGTTTTGGAAGTTGGATATGAAGCTAATTTATTATGAGGATTCTTGTCAAAAATATTATCTCGGCATAATATGTATATGTTGGGTTTACCCTTATTATGGAGAAAATAAAATGGAAATTATTACTAAATTATGTACCAATACATAATGCATTTAGGTTTGAAAAAACACAGGCAGAGATTTTTCTTACATACAGCCTAGTGTTATGAGATGCAAATTAAAAGAGCTTCCACTCATTTTTGTCATGCATCAAAGGTAGACAACCAAGTGTGAGAATTAAAACATGAAGTTGCCTCTTTTATTCTAAAATATCCTCAAACCTGCAAATGCAATGTCTGAAGTCCCGTGTTATCCATTCCTTTATTTACTCAGGTCGTTGAGCTTTCTGTGTTGTGTTTGTGTGATAAGACCAGGCTTGAAGTGGAGATGCTCTAAAACTTGCTCTCTGTCCTCTTCAGAAGTGAGTTGCACAAATTGAAACTGATGTTCACAGAGAGTACAATGCAGTTGTCGTTTTTGCCTCCCATTTTCCATCATCCTTGGTCTGACTGTTGACTGGAAACACCAGCTCTCTGTAGCCTTAAGCCAGTGAGGATGAACCAAATATCATGTGTTAAAGTTAAACACATGTGTTAAAGTTACGTCATGCACGCCCAGAAGTTGCTGCGGTGCCCTGTGGGACATCCTAGCTGTTGTCCTAATTGAGATGACAGCGTTGCTCATGTTAAATTGCCTTCTCGCTTGGCTTGGCATGCTGGGATCCGTGTCTATTAATGCAGGAATGTCCAAATGTCCTGCTCGGAAAGCAATTTGTTCCTCAGTAGGGCGCCGGGGAAGCAGCTGGTCTAAGAAGCCATCAGAGGTGATGTTAGGGGCAAGTTATGTTTTTCTTGATTTAACAGAAAATTTCACTGATCCATCACCTCATTGGCCTCACCGCTTGTCAACGACGCAGCTCATCTCCGTCTCCAGCCCCCTCCTCTCCCTCTTCACAAGCCTGTCGTGGCTTCTCGGGTAGGGTCAGCCCTTCACAGAGCCCGAGCTTCATCAGAGACATTCGGACAACCACAGACATGTTATTCGTGGATTTTTTTAATATCCTGGGGAGGCAGCACAATTTGGAAACATTCTGTTAAATATCACATTTAAAACCAACTCAGTTTAAAAAAAAAAGACAAATAAAAACACCTCTCCAAAGAGAAACTTATGTACTCAGACCCACCGACGCTTGTTCTCCACATACTTCCTGATAACACTACCAAACCCAATAAAGCTTGCTCCTGTGCAAAGCTCATAAAATTAAAGATACTTGGTTGCATGCCTTGTCTGATGAAGCTCATGTTCAGTGAGTAATTCCCACCCAGAGTTTCCAGAGGACTGGCTGAATGCCAAGTTTGGGCCCCCTGTGTTGAGGGGAGGTTGTGGTGAAGGGGTCTACCAAGCAGAAGATGCTCATATAGGCTCAGAGGAAGATATCTGCATGTCCTCAGTGATTGAACGGAAAGCCCTGATAATCCAAAGATGAAACACGCTTCCTAAATGGGCCATCTTTGAAGATCAGGTTCCACTCCTTTGCTTTTAGAACCTCCCACATCAGTAGTATGTGTAATGAAGTTTTGCTGTCTTATCACCCAGGGAAAATAATTCAGGATACTGTAAAATATGGCAGCGATGCTTGTGCCGTATGCAGTCACAGGTAATGCATTCTTTCTCTGAGGGCAAGGTTTATTCAGGTTGTTGCTTAACTATAAAAATGGCATGTGTGACACTCAAAAAGAAAGAGAACTTCCCTAGGGCAGCACCCATATCTTTCATGCACTCTTCTATGCAATTGAATTTCTGGATGATTTTCATGGAATTTTATTACAAAAAGATTTTTATCTTCATTTCATCTTGCTTTTAGTGATTTGTCTGACCTGTAAGGATGGATCAGCAACACATTTCTTTGATATGGAAAGTATGTTCTTCCATGGTACAAAATGAATAATATATTTGGGCAAATGAATAATGGAGTGTTCTTATATGCTTGTTGTTTATCACTCTCTTATTCATCATTTTGTCCAAATTTAGGGTCTCCTGCTTCTCAACCCATCCTAAGACTCACCCCCTCAGATGAGGGGACCAAAGAATGTCTGCCCTTGTTCTTTCTTATAACTTTGGAATCCTTCAAGGGACAAATTCATGGAAGTCCGGGATTTAATAAGAGATTGCACACATGGGAGAAGAGACCAGTGAACATTAGTTGATTAGTAATGATGCCCAATGATCTTTTTTTTTTGCATCTGATTATGCCTTGCAGTTAATTCCAACAAGCATTTATGATTACTGAGGGTGATCAGATCCCAGAGTAAACATCAGCAATACAAAGATGCACGAGGAGTGTAGTTAGTTTCTATGTAAAGTGTCTTCACTGCATTTTGTTTTTGAAAGACCAGTTTTCTAACACTGAATTCATCTTTTACAATAATCAAGGTGTTATTCATGAGAATACGTTTAAAGGTGTTCTCCCATTCAATGATTAAAGAACATCTGAGTATAAAACCTGTAGGGCAACTCTAGCCATTATCTTCCCTGTTGATATTTAAGCTATTAGCTACTAACCTGGTGTATGGTCAGGTTTTTTTTTTCCTCCTTATAGAAATGCCAGAATAAAGAATTGATTCCTTTTTTAGATTTGAGCATCTTTCAAGAAGCCAAGAAAGTAAAGAAAGCTCTAAAGTGTTTCAAACCTCGTTACAAATTAATCATTGATGCGTGCTATGACGTGGATAGACCTAGAAAATATTTTGCTGAGTGAAATAGATCAGTCACTAAAGGACATATATTGTATGATTCTACTTCTATGAAATATCTATAACATGAAAATTCATAGAGACAGAAGGTAGATCAGAGGATACTGGGCGCTGCAGGGGAGAAGGAATGGGGAGTTATTACTTAATGAGTAAGAAGTTTCTGTTTGGGGCAATGAAATCCTTCGGTAATAGAATGTGGTGATGGTAGCACAATATTGTCAGTGCAACTAATACCACAGAATTATACACTTAAAATAGTTAAATGACAAATTCTATGGTATATACATATAAAGCACTACAATAAAAAAATGTCACTGAAGCTCCCCAAGCACAGTCTTCTGTCAACTGTGCACCTATTACAGCCAGTCACAGCCAGTCTCCACGTGGGATTAACATTGGGAAAGATTTTATTCACATTCTCACCACCACCACCAGTTGCCTCCGTGTTCTCCCTTTTGACATTGCCTGCCCCACCTCAGAAAGAAATTAAATCCATTTAGATGATGTTTCTGTTTGCTAAATCCCCTTTCAGTGTTACCAAAACCCTGCTCTCCTCAAGGTGATTTCGAATTGTTTGACAATATAGTCTTATTCTAGTCCTGGGTGTGGGCACGAGAATAAGACTGAGAAACTCATTGATGGCCACACACTTTTCTCTAGAGTCTCCAAGGCACTGTAAGAATGAGATAATTGATGAAAGTGACAGCTAAAATTAACAATTATCTTAAACAGCATATAAACATAAATGTTTTGAATATACCATCCGTGATAACGTAGACTTAGGTGAAAATCAGAGCAATATGAAAGATGAGCCTCTTTCTTCTTTTTCCTTGATCTCTTCCCTCTAGGGCTCCCCTCTTAGAACCTCCTGAGGCCGCCCCGATGTCCCCCATCACAGCCCGCAGGTGATATCTTTGAGGCCAACCCACCTGGACTGAGCACGCTGACTCCATCCCAGTCCTCAGTCAAAGCCCTTCTTCCCGGGCTTTCCCAACTTTCTAGGGAGATGCCTTGGGAGGGATGTTACCCCTGTATTCAAAGAGTAGATTGAACTTTTTTGGGGGGTGGTGCTTTCTGTTTGGAGTCTGGGGTAAAAAACAACCCCCCCCAAAATAAAAGGTGTTTGTTGTTGAGTTGCCCCTGAACACTAGCGTAGTTCTGAGTCTGTGCGCTCAGGCACGTGTGCAGATTGGAGATTTTCTTGCATCGTCCATCGTGGCCTCGCTGTCTGCGTGGGGGGCTTCTCTCCGCCTGACGCTCGCTTTCCGTTTACTTCAATTCAGCCAACATTCTCTGGGTGCCCAGCCTGTGCAGGGCACCCCACTAAGTGCTGTGGCGGCGGCGGGGGTGGGGGGATGCATGGAAGAGCAGATACGCTTTCCGGGTGGGAGCAGGGGCAGGGCAGACGCGGTCAGGGACTCTCACAGCTCGCCCCTGGGTGCACCCCTCACCCTGCTATTGCACAGCCAGAGAAAGCGCCGGCACCGCAGTTGCAGCCCTTGGCCTCGCAGGCCTGGGAAGCCCCAGCCACTGGCCTCCCGCCCTCCAGCCCAGGGCTGCTGCCTGCAGCTCTCGCCTGCACCCATGGCCGGAGGAGCTGCCGTGGGGGGTGTTTCTGTGCGAGGGATGGGGTGATGGGGAGCCGGTCCACTCTCAGTTCTCCTGTGCGTCCGCCTGCCCCGCCTCTCAGAGGCACTGTCCAGCTACCAGCGAGGCAGTAAGTGTCCCGCACCCGCCCCTACCCCAGCCGCAGGCCAGGGGCTGCCATTTCATGTGTCAACACAGCCTTAGAGAGGCCAGGTCTCTCTCCAGCCTGAAGCCACAGGGCTGGTAACTTCTACCAGGTTAGATCTCCCAAAGGAGCCTCCTTGATTTCATTTATCTTTAACTTAAAAAAATACAGATTCCCAGGAAGTTGTACAGATCACACAGAGACATCCCGGGTACCCTCCCCCCGGTTTCCTCCAGGACTTACGTTTGCATAACTGTAGTACAATGTCAGCACCAGGAATTGCCATCAGGACAAGTGTGCATATTTCTGCACCACTTCACTGCAAGTGTAGATTTCTGTCACCACCGCCTCCACTTCTGATTTCGTTTTACATGTGTGTGGCTGTGGCCTTACCAACCCAGAATCCAGTGAAGCCAAAAGATTCACTTGTTTTTATGCATTTTGCTGTCACCACATGAATAACCAGATTTGGTGATTCTAGATTTACCCGTTGCCCCCAGATCCATAAAAATTGGTCAGAACGAGTGGGACTAGGTAAATATCTCAGTCACATGAAACTCTGCCATAGCTAAGTAGGCTCATCCTTGTCGATCACAAACTTGGGATTGAAAATATGCTCCCTAGATAAGAGAAGGCAGAGATTGTTTTTGCTTCTGTGTTGTAGAGAGAATTACCTTGGGTAGGACTTCCCTGAGGCAAACAATTACAAAACCTGTTTACTCCATAACACTCAAATTGAAATCAACTCTACTACTATTAACCCTTAATATTACATTTCTTTCATTAATCAGAGGAAAATTAATTTTTTATTGAGCCTGTGGATTAAACATGACATTTGAGAATGATGCGTAACAGAATGAGGGACAAATAACTCACTGAAAGAATCAACTCAATGTCCATCATAAATGCATCCATTAAAATACCAGCTTATTCAAGAATCATGTTTCTGCATGTTTCTCCTTACAGCAAAATCTTAAAAACACTGGTAACAGACTGGCTCTGGATTGTGTAGAGTTGGATATTGCATTAGCAGTACTGCCAGGAAGCTTCTTAAGAGCTGGGTTGATTTAGCATGGTTATTTTTAGTAATTATATGCAGTACTTGCAGGTCATTGAGATTAATTATATAATGATGAACTTCACAATTTTAGAGGGAGAAAAAATTATCCTCTTTCACAGAGATTATCAGGTTATTAATTTTTTTCAGTGCATGTGTGAAAAGCCATTTAGCTTTTTTCTTCCTTTTCCTCTAACATCTAGCTGCACTAAGAGATTGTGCTGAAATGCTGAAGCTCTCCATTGGCTAAAATCCCATTAGAAGGACTTCAATGCACAAAGCGAAAGAAACCAATTTGGAAGTAGGTGCATTTAGATTTTAGGTAGTCTATGGCTATGTAGAAATCTAGATGCATGGAATAAGGCAATGAGCTCTTTTAATTTCATCTTTATTCACTGTTCAAATTAGTGCTGGAGAGAATTCCACTTTAATGATTACGGTAGTAGAGTGAAATATTGCTTCAAATAAAACACAGACGAAATAGTAATAAATGAAGTAAATTTGTTGCTCATTTTAAACAATTCTCCTTTAAATGCTGAGATACTGATTCTCGTGGCCTAGATGTCCCACAACTAAATACCTGAAAAATAAGAATCAACTCTAAAAACAGTAGAGCCAGATAAGAAGAAGCCCCTCAAAATTACATGGACTATGAGTGGAACTATAAAAAAGAAATGTATACACATGGATAAGTACTCTCAGGAAATCCAGGATAAAGAAAATTATCAGGTTAATATTGGACTATATGGATAATCTTTATTCCTTTTTTAAAAACATTTTATAATGCTATTGCATTTTCTTTATAATACAAAGGAGGAAAACAGCTGCATGTTTATTTCTCTCCTCAAACATCACAGATATTCAGTAAAAGTTATTGGATGAAGGCATAACAATAAAAATAGAATTTATCAGTATGGTCAATGTATACATTATTAAAACTATTTACAGAATAGCCTAGGAAGTACTGCACATTTCTTAAGACTTTCTTAAAGAAATAAGACATGAATGGAAGTACTTTGTGTGTCTTGTGATGATGGCATTTCCCATCTTAAACTGGCAGTTGGGCCTTTCACCTCCCACCTGGCCTCAGGGTAGAGAGGCCTGAAGGAGGCAGGTGCTGCCTTCCGTGAGGGAAGCAGTGAGTCGCTTGACTCTGGTGGTCTTCCTAGCCCCCTTCGTGAGGTGGTGGGTTCCTGCCATGCCCCAAGTTCTCTGGGAACCAGATCCCTTCTTATATCCCAGCCCCTCGGAAACAGAGTCTTCTTTGTTCCCTAGTAGCCAGGCTTCTCCCTCTGGATCCAGTCTCCTCACAAAGGGGTCCCTGATCCCAATCTCTCCACATCACAGAGACTGTCCACCCCTCCATCTAGCCTTCCTCATTGCTCCCTCCTTAGAAAGCTGGAAGCTTAGCTACAGATGCTTGGAACTTAGGTTCTTCCCTCACTTTCTCTCGTCCTTGCTCCTCACGTTCAGATCTTCTCAACTTCATTCCCCAAGTAGCCTGTCTTGGTGTTATTCTGTTTTCAGACGTTTCCTTCTTCACCTCTTGTACCCCAACCCATCTCACACACCCACCCCCCAAATATAACTCTGCCCTGAATTACTGCTCACAGTCCCAGCCCCAGCCTTCCACAGTCTGGCACTGCCACATGGCCCAGGCCCTGTTTATGCTGTTTCCCTGGGTTATGGCCACACTGAGCATCCAGTGCCCTTATGTACAACCTGCCCAAAGAGCCCTAAGTATCTCTGGTTTGCAGAAATGTGAGGACAGAAGGCCTCTGCTTTCCTTTCCCCTTTCTACTTCTTTTTCATTGATCCACTTATTGATTGATTCATTGTTTCTTTCTTTGTTTCAGTCAGTCATTATTCCTAGTTCCTGAGATCCTAGCATATGTCAAAAAAGGCGCTAGATAATAGAGTCACAAAGAAATCAGTTTCAGCCTTTAAGATCATATGTCATATTCACACCTCCTTCCAGAGATAAAAATAAAGCTGTTATGGTTCACACCAAAATAAACCAAAAGTGGGCAAAGCAATGAATTAAGCTCCATGGACTCCAAATGGACCCTATCGAGAAACAGGGAGGGAGACAGGAAACAGCTCAGGAACTCACGGGGAACAAGGCTGAGACCCCTGAGGAAGCTCAGGGCCCACAGGAAGGTCCGTGGGGGCAGGGGGCTGGATGGGGGCTTCCAGCTGTCAGGGAACTGGATCTCTGCTACTCGGGAGATAACTGTTGGACTTACAGTCATTACAATAACAGCTAACGTTTTCATAGACCTTTATGGTTTACACAAAGAGCTGCCACCTCAGTGATCTCAACTGATGCCCCCTACATCTCTCTCAGTAAGGCGATATTTTTGACATCCTTTTGTAGAGGGAAACAAAATTAGAAAAGTTAAATATCTGTGCAAGATGACCCAGCTTCCAGCAATAGATCTGGAAGCTGAACACAACTCACATGCTTGCTGTATGAACACTGTTTCTATAGTCCCATCCTGAGATATCCAGGGAAAAGTCATATATGTTTCAAACATCAGCAGCAACAAAGAAAACATACTGCCTGAATATGTGGAAAATATATTTCCCAGTAGAACTCCAAATTGTGACCCCTCCGCATTGGGACTCTGTTTGTTCACCTACTTGCCTGCCTTTCCCTTAGACAGTGTATTTTGTAAACATTTTTTTGAAAATTGGAGCAGGCCCTTTAAAAAAAAGGATACCTGAAGCTCACATGGGAATTTCCTAGAGTGAGCATGTGATAGTTTAAGAGGAAGCCAATTTATTGTTTCTATAACCAGTTAATTCATCTTTGTGAGTCCCCAAAGAGGAAACGCCTAAGAATCTGAATTTGTCCTCGTCCTGAGCAGAGAAATCCTGGAAGGAGTCTTAGATGGAGGTGAGATGGGAATTAGACGTATAGTATTCCTAAAATTACTCAATATTGTGGAATATAATTAGTAAGAATACTATATTTTAAAGCATAGAGGTATTCGAAGAAAACAGAAAAAAAAAAGCCTGTACTGCTTTGGTTTAACTGGAAATAATAATGTTAACTTCTAGCACCAATGACCGCTGGCATCAAAAATACTAGGAGTGTCGTCAGTAAGCATTGGAGTAACTGTTCTCCACATGTTTCACATTCACTTACCCTATCATTGTTTTCTACTCATGTAAAATAATTCTCCTAAAACTTTAAAAAGTGGAAAGAACATCAATCTGGCCAATCATTTTGGATACAAGGTTAACAACAAACCCTGTAGACTATTTCACCAAGAATCACAATCAAAGCCAGAAGGGTTTAATATGGTGAGCCAAGAGAAATCTAATAAATCATCTTTCATGACAATCATGAGAAATGTGCAGCTGTCAGCCTATTAAATTTTTTGCCTTTACCAACTAGGAGTCCCTTGTGGTTTTTTGCCAACTACTTTCCTTTCTTGGTATGAATTTACTTAAATTTTATTATCAATATATTTTATCAAAATCAATTTTTATTATATTAAGCCTCACCGTGTCTGTTCTCTGTCAAAACCTCCCTTTTGGACTAACGTGCATCTCCGCTTTCATTTGACTTTCATGGAGGTTGATTTTTTTTTTATTCAGTTTTATTCAAACACACTTACATAACATACAATCATCCATGGTATACAGTCAACCGTTCACAGTGTGATCATCTAGTTATGCGTTCATCACCACAATCTATTTCTGGACATTTTCCACACATCAGAAAGAATCAGAACAAGAATAAAAAATAAAAATGAAACAAGAACACCCAAACCATCCCCCCATCCCATCCCATTTGTCATTTAGTTTTTATCCCCGTCTTTCTACTCATCCATCCATATACTAGATAAAGGGGGTGTGATCTACAAGGTTTTCACAATCACACTATCACCCCTTGCAATCTACATTATTATATAATCGTCTTCAGGAGTCCAGACTGCTGGGTTGGAGTTTGGTAGT